>CAJNJA010011045.1:0-13867 GCA_905231915.1 Symbiodinium necroappetens | reverse complement strand
AAACCCTAGAACCCTCAAGCCCTTAATTGCACCATGCCTAGGCCTCTAAATGTAGTACTGTTTTGGTTGCCTTGGTTTCTTATCATAGGAACCTCACCGTAAAGTAGGTCAACACAAACAGGTACTACATGTATTTAAGCGCCTGGGTAACCTTAAACGCCTAAACCCCAAAGACCTCTAAAACCCAAACCCCTAAACCNNAAGCCCTAAACCCCAAACCCAAAAGCCCCCTACACCCCAAGCCCCAAACTCTTCTTGAGAGCCCGGCTTGGTCTCCCACAGGCAGTGCACCCTCGAAGAGCAGCTCCGAAACTTGGAGGACAAAGGGTGTTTTGGGGTTTAGGGTTTAGGGTTTAGGGTGTTTTGGAGTTTAGGGTTTAGGGTTTAGTGTTTAGGGTGTTTTGGGGTTTAGGGTTTAGGGTTTAGGGTGTTTTGGAGTTTAGGGTTTAGGGTTTAGTGTTTAGCGTGTTTTGGGGTTTAGGGTTTAGGGTTTAGGGTGTTTTGGAGTTTAGGGTTTAGGGTTTAGGGTTTAGTGTGTATTGGGGTTTAGGGTGTTTTGGGGTGTAATATAGGGGCCTAGATAATTACGGGAGGGGGGGGGGGGGCTCCTTACTATAATTAAAGTTTTTGTAGAATATACCCCAAAGAGTTTGGGGTTTGGGGTTTGGGGATTAGGGTTCGGGGTTTAGGGCTTATAGGGTTTAGGGCTTAGGGTTTAAACGGCATAAACAATTACCTATACTATTTGGGGGGCTCCTTATTGTAATTATAGTTCAATATACCCCAAACGAGTTTTGGGGGGTGGGGTTTGGGGTTTAGAGGCTTTTGAGTTTGGGGCTTAGGGTGTAGGGGGCTTCTGGGTTTAGGGTTTAGGGGTTCAGGGTTCCGGGTTTAGGGTTTTAGGGTTTAGGGTGTAGGGGCTTTTGGGTTTCGGGTTTAGGGTTTAGGGGTTTAGCGTTTTAGGGTTTAGGGTTTAGGGGTTTAGGGCTTTAGGGGTGTAGAGGTTTAGAGGTTTAGGGGTTTAGGGGTTTAGAGTTTTAGGGTTTAGGGTTTAGGGGTTTAGAGTTTTAGGGTTTAGGGTTTAGGGGTTTAGGGTGTAGTGGTGTTCTGCCGTCAGAAGGGCCCTTGGCAAAGATCTCCGTAGCATAGCACAACCGCGACGCCATCACTACCCCGCGTGTGACTCATAGGTGCAGGTAGTGAAACCCTAAACCCTAAACCCCTAAACCCTAAGCCCCTAAACGCTAAACCCTAAACCCCTAAACCCTAAACCCTAAACAAGCACTGTTCATGTCATGCTATGCCTTGTGGCAGAGGAAGGTTTGCTGTGGGAGGTCGTAGTTCTCCTTAATGGAAAGCCCTACACCCTAAACCCTATAAACCCAATGAGCCCTGTAAACCCTGAACCCTTAGAATGGAAAGTAGATCAATCGGGGATTCTGTGTTGCAACGGTTTCACATTTCACAAGCAACGAACGATTTTGCAGACCACCTGACCCCGTGCAGACTGCAAATTCTGAGCAACGCTGCTGCTGATTCTCTCCGGGACAGTTTCTACCTACCTACAATTATAAAATATTTATAGAACTTGTTGTAACAGAAGGCCTGGTGGAATTCTGAAAATGTGGCACGCATGGAAAATCATGATCAACATCGGAGAATATTGAGCCGACATGTCCTGTTGTGTGATAGGCCTTAGGGTTCAGGGTGAAAGTACAACCAGAGCCACAGTTTCGGGACTCTTGCTCTGGATCGAAATCAATGGAATGGGCTCTTGCCGTTTCTTAAAACCGCATTGTCTCAAGTTTGAACCGAACTCGCGCCAGCAAGACATAGCCATAGCTTAATCACTGTGGCTGCTAGGCGGCTGCTTCTTTCCACGGAATGAACATGAGCGCGAGCTGGCACATTGACAACACTCACAAGATCACACCGCGTCACACCCCACGAATTCAAAATATGGGCAAAACGGAAGATCCAATACACAAGCTTGTGCTACTGTAGATGCACATTCACGTGTCCTAGGTTTTGGCAGTTTTGCAGGGGGTCTTACACATATGCCTCCAACCGATTTTGATGGCTAACTCGCAAAACAACATGAGGCAGGCTTGGATGCCGCTGAAAGCCCGGGATAGGTTTCTTTACAACTCTCGCCTTCCAGTTCGCTCGGGCTTCGGTTGCGCATGATCGTCTCGAACCTCTGTGGTAGCTCGGTGCATCAGTGCTTAGGGTCTAGGGCTAGGGTAATTATGGGTGATTTAGGGTTAGGATATGGTGTAACATTTCCCTGGATCGGTAATCACCTCTCGTTTGCCAGCTTGCGGGGCTGGAAGGGCTTGCTTCTTTCTATTGATGACCCACACCACCAGGGTCCCCAGTTCTTGACCAGAATCAGCATCCACCAAAGCGAGCACGCAGGACAAGTTCCTCACCGGGGGGTACCTGGCAGAGGCCCGCAGCCTCCTAAATCCTAAACCCTAAACCCTAAAAAACCCTAAACCCAAAAAATAGCCTAAACCCTAAAAACAAACCCAAGCCCTAAACCCCGGAACCCCTGACTTGCCAGTTCCCGAACTCCTTTACCTTATGAGCATTCGCCGGCTGAACTGTAAACAGTTTCGGCTTGGGGTTTAGGGGTTTGGGGTTTATTTAGGTAGCCGCTACACATTTAAACAGTATGCAGCATGACAAAGATTGACTTCCGAGACAATAGCACTAGAATGCTTCTGATGATGAGTGGAACAACATCAGCGAAACTCGTGTGTTTCCAATACTTCAGCCATTTGCCAACGTTGATGCTGCTTGTCAGAAGCAGCATTACTTCTGTCGCTGACTCCATTGTAGTAGTGGCCCCCCTGAATGCCACAGGCCTGCCAGCTAGTGGGAGAGCGATACCCTACGCCACATGCATATAGTCCTACCCTAGGAGACCCCCCTAAAAACAACAAAAGCACAACATCCTAAACCCTGAACCACGCCCGCAACAAAAAAAAAAAAAACTACACTTAACCCCGATCCCTACCCCCCACCCCCTCCCCCCCCCAAGAAAGAATCTAAACTAAGCCACCAAGCCCCGACCCCTGAAACCCTAAACCCCAAACCCTAAACCCTAAACCGCCTGGCGGAAGCAGTTGTGTTGGGCACGCCCAGGTTGGTGCGTTGGTTACCCCTTTGGGGGTGTAGGGTATAGGGTTTGGGGTTTAGTGTCTGGTGTTTGGGGTTTAGGGTTTTTGGGTTTAGGGTTTAAGGTTTAGGGTTGGGGGGAATTTCAGAGTTGTGGCTTCCTGTTCTATAGGGTTGTCGGAAGCTAAGACAGACCCTGTGTACATCACTTGTGCTGTCGGTTTTCCAGCCTAGGGTTTAGGGGTTTAGGGTTTAAGGGGTTTTGTGACGTGTAGTCTCATCCATTCGCCTGACTTTGTTGGCCTTTTCAGGCTACCGCAAAGCTGGAAGCAGCTTAGCTGCGATCGGCAATATGGCTTCAGGGCTGATGAACAAGGAACACAGGACACCCAGCTAGTTTGTCGTATCTAGTTTCCAAATAAACACAAAGACGACGACCCAACCCTCAATCTGTCATCCCAAAAATACGATGCATGGCCAGCGGCCCGTGTGGGCATGTGGCAGCACAACTTGTAGCTCTAAAGGACCCACATTTGGGGGAACCCTCGTGCCGAGCTTCGCTTGCTGCGATACTTGAGGGGTTTCAGGATAAGGAGACGTGGATGGGTGGTCTAGGCTAAGCCCTAAATGCCCTCAACCCTAGCCCGTGTTTTCATTTACGGTCCGTTACAGTGCCAAATGTCCAAAGTTTACTACACCAACAAATACACCACCCCAAACCCCATTCTAATCACTAAGGCCCCTATATCAGCACTTACGTAGGGAGCTGCTTGCGAGACTCGAACTCCAAACCCTGAACCCTAAGCGCCGTAAACCCTAAACCCTACATCCTAACCCGTATATCCTAAACAGTCAACCCTAAAACCTAAAGCCAGAATTACTGTATCAAGTAGTATCTGCTTTGGGCTTCTTGTAGGCCCCACTTAGGTACTTCAGGGCCCAAGTATATAAAACAGGGGTTACATGGACCCTTAGAGAACCACTAAACTAAACTCTAAGCCTTAAACCTGAACCCCTAAAACCTAAGCCTTAAACCCGAAACTCCTAAACCCCTAAACCCTAAGCTCCTAAGCCCCTAAACCCAAAGCCCAAAGCCTTAAACCCTAAACGCCTACCCTAAACTCCTAGCCCCTAAACCCCTACACCCTAAGAGCTGGGCGCTGCTCCCAGTGTCCGGGAGTCGAGCCTCCCTGAAGATCCTCCGAGGCGCTCCGGGAAGCTCTGCAGAATCTGGAGGTTCGCTGAGCTCTGATTTTAGGGTTTAGGGGTTTGGGGCTTAGGGGTTTAGGGCTTAGGGGTTTAGGGTTTAGGGCTTTAGGGGTTTAGGGTTTAGGGTTTTTCGTGCCCTTTTGGACAGCTTAGGGTTCGGGGTTGAGGGCTATAATAAGAGAGCCTAGGGTTTAGGGTTGAGGGTTATAGAGAACCTGGGGTTTAGGGTTGAGGGTTTAGGGCTTGCAGCGTTCTCAGGGCAACTTTGAAGTATAGGCTGTGAGGTTTCGGACCTGTATAGACAACTGAGAGCTGCGGTTGAGGGTTATAGACGAGTCTCCGTTTTCAGAAGGGCGAGCTGTTGGGTTCCATGGTCTTTTCAACGAGGTGAAGAGACCCGCGGCCGGACTGCGGCAGACCTTTAACCTAAACCCTAAACCCTCACCCCAGACCCTGAACCCTGCACCTTAAAAGCCTAAGCCCTAAAAGCCTAAACCCTAAAGCCCTAAACCCTGAAGCCCTAAACTCTCACACTAATCCCTAAAGCCCTAAAGCCCTAAAGCTCTAGACCGTAGAACCCTAAACCCGGTTTAGGTTTAGGGGTTTAGGGTTTACGGCTTTAGGATTTAGGTTTTAGGGTTTAGGATGTTCCTTAATTAAACATAATCGTTGTAGGACCCATAAGCCAAAGCCATCACCTAGTATTTGAGGCATGAACTGTAAAAGAGGCTGAAGAGAGATCTGCCTAAATACCGCTAGAGCCCCCATAAAGCCTCATGAGCCAGGGAGGGCTGCTTGTGGTAGCATTACTTTCACTGTTAGCTACGATGTTTACAATTGTTGGAGAACGAGTGACTATGACAGCTACCACCGATACTGATAGTTATCCTCATTGTTATGCGTACTATTGCTACTGCTGATAGCAACAAGCATGTGTCACCCGTAATAGAAAGGACTGTAGCTTAACTCGTTTAGATGTGAGTACTTCGAGCGTAATGCACGGTTTTGCCCATCGGTCGTGTGAAACCCTAAGCGTGGCACAACATCTTCTCAGCTCAGTTCTTAGATTCGTTGAGCCTTTCTGAAGGTCGTCCGTGTAGGATGTGCTACGGCTTGCCAGGGATTGCAGAAACTGTAATCCTATATCCTTTCGACAGTGAGGGGCTAGTATCACCGGTAGAAACATAGCAGTCCAGAGAGGCAGGCTAAGCCCTGCTTCAACGCTTGAGGGTGGTTACAAGTGGGTTAATACATGAATACCTATGTCATGAGCATTTGCCTCACTTGAAGCCGTACATCTAGTTGCATGTGAAACTCCAAGTGCGGTACACATCAAGTTCTGCAAACCGCCACCAGACTCATCCATCTTCGCACGAGGCCACAGAGGCAGCCTTGGATGAGGACTGGACCGACTAGTTGGAAATAGACTTGCTCATTCTGCCGTTCGCTGATAACGATGACGTTGTTGATGATGGCGACGATGATGAAAATGTTCATGACGACGGCGATGAAGAAGAACATGACAGTGACGATGCTGCTGAGGATGATGACGGTGGTGATGGTGATGGTGATGACGATCGTCACCATCATCGTCACCAAGATCTGAACATGGCATGAAGACGACAGATGATGGGCAGTGACGTCGCTGTTGATGATTGCGATGGGAAAGATGAGGCCGATAACGGTCTCGCTGATCTGGATGTTGGTGGTGATTTGTACTGGCTCTGGTGTCGGAGATGGCGATAAATGCGACGAAAAAGTTTACCCGCTTCCTCCCCGAGCTCTGAGAGATTCCAACTCGCAAGCGCAAAAGGCAAGAAGGATGTCGGGTCTTGTCACAGAGATCTCGATCCGTGCTTCAAGTTGTGATGGCAAGAATCGAATTAGCGTTGGTCGATCTAGTGTAGCGGCTGTGTAGCGACCGATGATACTAGATCACTCTCATCGCTAGGTGCTCGCCGTAGGTTGCATAGACCCTTTTTGTTCTTGCGTGCTTCAGGTTTGTAGGCATGGTCCCAAGTCTATCAAGCTCACACCTACCTAGGCAGTAAATCTCGAACTTGAACAAAAATCCAGACCCTAACCAGAAACGAACCCTAAAACCTTTAAAACCTTAGACCCCCAAACCCTAAACCCGAAAACCCAAAACCCCAGACCCTGGACGACGCTCCCCGGAAACAAAACCCGCGAGGACGACCAAGAGGGGGCCCTTAAGTCTCTTCAAGTCGCCCGGCCCTGCCTGCAGCAACGTAGTAGGGATTATAGGGTTTTAGGGTTTAGGGTTTTAGGGTTTAGGGTTTAGGGTTTTTAGGGTTTAGGGTTTAGGGTTTAGGGTTTTAGGGTTTGGGGTTTTATTAGGGCTTGGGGTTTCAAGGTTTAGGGATAGGTAGGGTTTGTAGGGCTAGAGTTCCACGGTTTAGGGGTATAACTTAGGGTTTGGAGCTTAGGGATATGTAGCCTTTGCAGTTGAGTGTTTAGGGTTGAAGGCCACAGCAACTGCTGATGAACTGAAACGCCTAGCAGGATTCTATGGAGGGTGGACACCGGGATTCTTCAGGGTTCTTGAAAGATTCTTCAGCGCGACTATCAGCGCCGTGTATATATATATATATATGTATGTGTATATATATATATACATATCCTGAACTGTGGGAGACAATGTGTTTATCGGAATCCTTGATTGAAGCTAGGTTGGGCTCACGGGGCAATCGTCCGCTCTGCACCCTAGACGCAACCTTCGCCACCAAAAAGGCAGGCTTGAATTGCAATGGCTGAGTCTTGATCACTCGACTCTGGAAAATGTTCGAGTTCGAAGAGTATGGTTGGTCATGCGGCAACAGCCATATTTAGTTGTGAGGCTGGCAAATGCAGTCGTCACATCGATGCTGTACTTTGCGAGCATTTTCGGATCGCGTTTTCAATCTGGCGGTGCTGGGCTGATCGAATTTATGTGGTCGTTGCGCTTCATCAAAGACGTTGGGCTTGAGATACGTGCATCGCGGCTATTGGGTTTCCTGCGTTCAGTCTTTTTCGATCTACGGTCGAGGGTTTGAATGTTTGAACCCGGTTATAGCACCGGAGGGCATGTGATCTTGTTGGGCTTGTGAACATTAGAATTTCGGTTTGACTTGATCGCTCTCAGTTGCTGTGCAAGAGATACGTCGGTGATTGTTGTGTGTTCGTATGTCGCGTTAGAAGATGAATACAGAAGGCAAAGCCAATCCGAACCTAGGCCCTGTGCCAGCATGGCTTGGGTGGCGTGGACTGCCTCACGCCTCACATCCGAGCACATGATCGCGAAACATCCTCCAAACACTCTCAACTCAACTGCCCTGAAATTTTCATGAATCTCCACAACCTGCATACAAGAACCTTGTAAAAGACACTGTAAAGATTTTTCTGCGCGAGAGCCCAAAGACCTAAATTCCTTGAAATGCGAAAGGACCAAGCCCAAACCATTCTGTCGCGCCAAGGCGTCGGAAACGCTTGCTGCGAAAGTGCAGCAGGTCCGTTCGTTATGGTCCTTGGTATTCTCGCAGGGTTCAAGAGTTCTTTCCGAAAATAGGGGACCCTAATATAGCACCCTAAATAGTAGGATCCTTATTATAAGGACCCCAAAATCGCGTACGGAAACTCCCATTTGACTAGGGTTAAGGGTTCGATATGGGTTCAGGAGCGTAGGCGACTCTGGGGGCTTAGGGCAGACTCTTTAAGATGCCGTCCGATGTGACACTGTCGAAATAGATCCCTATAAACCCTAAACCCTCGAAACCCTGAGCCCTACACCCTAAGCCCGAGAATCCCTAAGCCCTAAGCCTTAGAATCCCTAAGCCCTATATAAGCCCTAGAACCCCTAAGCCCTCAGCCCTAGAACCCCTAAGCCCTAAGCCGGTTTGAGGACTCCCTGGCGTTACATCCGAGCTCAGAGTCGAAGATTGGGACCTTGTCGAAGTCTCCAAAGTAAAGAGCCTCCGTTTGAATTTAGGGTTCATAGGGTATATGATAGTTTATGTAGGGTATAATAGTTTAGGGTTTCGGGTTTAGGGCTTAATACTTAAGATTGAAGTTTCGTGGGCATCCAGGCACAGATGACTTTTGAGTGCGTTTTACGTAGTGTAGGGTTTATGACTCGGGGTTTAGACATGACATTACGCAGTGCTAGGTGTCAAAACCGTCGATACCGCGGTGTGAAGAAATCCAGAATCTGGGTCCTTGTTGGATGCAGTGTTACATTATTGTTATAATAAGACCCTAATAAGGATTAAAAATGATCATTTTTAAAATGGCCCCAACAGGGAGCCAGGAAAGTTCATGTAACGGCGCTGGGATGCAACAACCACCAGACTGGCTCATGTAGCCACTTGTTGCCGAAAAGCGAAAACCCGTAGTCCTAAGCCCTACCCATAGGCTCCTAAGTAATTCCTTTTTGTGGTTCATATTTAGAATCCTATAAGGTAAGCCCAAAAAGGAACTACTAAGGAGCCTATGGGTAAACCCTGTAAACCCTTACCATCCCTTACCCTAAACCCTAAACCTTAGTCCCAAGCAGCTCTAAACCCCCCAAAAACGCCGTAGATGCCATGGCACAAACTTGCAGACTCGCCCAATGTAACCCATGCTTACCTCGGTAACCGTCCGGCGGGAACGATAGGCGCTAGTATGCGTTTTAGTTTTTCTCGTTTCCTCTGAGGGCTTCTATAATAAGAAGGGCTGCTCTTATGAAGGGCAGGATGACCAGGAACCCACAAAAAAAACTTGAGACTCCCGTAACCCTGAGCTGCTTTGCCGAGTTTTTGATATTTCAACTAAGGCAACCACAAACCCTACAGTTGGATCCCGAAGTTCAATCCAGAATGCCCCAGACGCTAGCTCACAATTTCGCAAGACTTGATTTGAGATCGCAGGACCTGTCTGTGGTGGCTGTCTTCCTGCAGATGAAGTCTCTCGAGGTGAAAAGAGCCTGGGCACGCGTGAATCTGGCAGTAGTCACGGTAGCCGTTATCCTAAGAGTCGTTGTCCTTGTGGTCGTCGTTGTCGTCGTCGTGGTGCTAGTGTGAAGAACTGCTGCAGTAGTTTTGAACAAATGCAGTAGGTGTGGTAGGAAAACTGGGAGCGGAGCCGTCAAGATTAAAATGATTACTATAGCGAGCCTGCTGCCACCAACTCGCCTTTCAAAGGACAGCCCTATGAGTTCGAAGATGAAAGGTTGCTCAGAACTGCTGTGTTTCTGGAGTCCCGGTTCGAGTACGTTGTCATCATCGAATCTCAGAACAGAAACCCTAAACTCGAAACCCTCAGACCCCACGGGGGAAGACCCTAACCCTAACCCCTAAACCCTAAACCCCTAAATCCTAAAGCCTAACCCCTAAACCCTAAACCCCGAAATCCTAAAGCCTAACCCCTAAACCCTGAACCCTAAACCCTAAACCCCTTAACCGCTGCTCCGGAGGGCCCTCCCAGCGCGCCAAGGACTCACCACAGAGGCTGGAGAGGCTGCGGCAAAGTCGTTCCAGGCTCGATAATGATAATAAGAAAGAATTAAGAAGAATTAATAACAATTAAAAATAGAAATAGTGAGAATAATAAAAATAATGATAAGAATAGCAATATCAATAGCAAAATAATGATAGTAGTGATGGTAAAAAGGTGCCTGTTTATGCGTTTGTGTTTGTTTATGATTATGTGCTGGACTCTCTGTCCGTCGGATTGATGACATCTATACCTATAGTCTCCATTGTAGTTCCTTTTTGGGGCTAACCAAACTTACGTTTTAGGATCCTAATCATAGAATGTTTTAGCCAAAAAAAGGAACTGCAATGGAGACTATAGTAGGTGCGTTCCTAAGTTGGTCAATATCTCACTCCGTTCATGTGCCCCTGGCACGGGTCGAAATGTCAGCAGCGCTTACCGGTTGCCTTATCCTACCGAAACCTACTAGTTTGTAAGTTTTATTATAGACCCTGATACGGAATTTATAGAGATCCTACAAGAATGTGTGTTATCGTGGGTTGAAGCTGGTCTGGATCGAACAAGCACTTGCGGCCGAGGAGTGCCGTGTCAAGGACTTGATAAAAGCTGCGCTTAGTTACCTAATAGGGTTTAGGGTTGCTATTAGTAGGTAGGAGACAGACTGAAAAAAAAAAGGCAGGTGCCAAGGAGACAAACAGGACCCTAAACCTTAACCCTAAATTTTTGAGATGGACAAGCCTGCATCTCATCTTCGAGCTACTCCACACTCGTTGGGCGGTGTTCGGTGTCACCGGCCCTGCGACTGCCGACAGCGTATTCCCTAGTGAGGGTTTAGGGTTTATAGGGCCCTAAACTCGGGTTTAGGGTTTAGGGTTCTCTAGTGAGGGTTCAAGGTTTAGAGCCCTAAACCCTGCAAGTAAACCCGGATCTAATCGCCCACATCTCAGCCGCTTGCCTTTGCGCATGCTACTGGGGTTTATGCACTCACAAGACTCCCTATTCACCACCCTAAACCCTAAACCCTAAACCGTTAACATTCGCTGGAGTTTGAGTTTTGGGGTATAAGTATCGCCTAATATAGGGGCCTCAAAAATTTCCAGTACTGTTGTGTAGAACATACCCCAAACGCTTCTTCTAATTATGAAGGCCCCTGTGTTATAGTCCTTGGATACTATAATATACCCCGAAACCCTATTCCAATTATCAAAGCCCCTACATTAGCTCAATGCGGTTCTCCCCCCGCAAACACCACCGGAAAGAAAGCCTCCGAGGACCTCCAGCAAAGTCTCTCGGGGTTGAAGGAGCAGCGCTCAGAGCTGTCCCTGGGCTTGCAAGGGCAGGAAGGGAGTAGGAGGGTTTAGGGTTTATTTAGGGTTTAGGGTTTAGGGTTTATAGGGACTGTGAGTCCCTGAAGCCCAGAGAGCCAAATACCCCGTAACACCAGGAGTTTAGGGTATAGGGTTTAGGGTTTAAGTTACCCCGTAATGAATGAATATGAATTCTAGAAACATAAGTTTAAGGCCCCTATAGCTTGAGGTAGCTAACAAATGTGGATACCCCCTAAACCTTAAACCCTAATTCCTAGATAGGCCCTCAACACTAAACCCCAAAGCCTAAACCTTAAACCCTAAACATCCCAGAAGTCTGTGTCTAGGATTCAGACTCTTCGGGCTTTGGGATCTCAGAGACGTTCCTTTAAGAATCTTAAGGGGTTTAGGGTTTAAGGATCTTAACCCCTATCGAGGTAATTTAGGGGAGTTGAGGGTCTAAGGGTTTAATATGGTTTAAGAACCTTACACCCATAGACCCCAAGCCCGAAAGAACCTCACTATCTGAAATCTGCGCTTTTAAATCCTGAGCCCGGAACCCTCGAGCCCTCGAGAGACTCCGGTGAGTCTTGGGTGCTCTCACGGCGGAGTCCAGGGAGCTCACGTGTTTCCTACGTTGGGTAGTTCTCTAAATGAGGGTCCCCTTTTAGGGTCCCTTTTTATAGGGTGCCGTACTATATTGGGGACCCAGAAAGGGGGCCCTAATTCAGAGAACTACATACATCGAGACATGAGAACAGTTAGGATGATTCAAGGGAATCGGGTCCCGGGTTTAAGGAATTCGAGGTCTTAGGGTTCAGGGTTTAGGGTCCTATGAAGACTACAAGCCCCTGAACGGGTTTCTGGTTTAGGGATTAGGGTTAAGCAAGATTATGTCTCTCCCAGAGAGAGTTTTGCCGCCGCTTACGTTTCTGGGGTTCGGAGATCAAGCCTTGGGGATGTTGAGGTGTGCGTTCCTCTTCACCTTCGGCACACTTGATACTATATAGCAAGGGATGGGATTGCGGCTGGGCTGGGCGACCGCGTTGCGAGAGCTGATCGTGCAAACATACAACTACCATATAGGGTTTAGGGCTTTGGGTTTCTATTTGTTTTCGTCTTGAGTTTAGGGTTTGGAGCTGACATAGCGCGGAGGCCACGTAGGCAAGGTTTTTTCCACGATGCACCCGCGTAGTCCCGCCCCATATAAGTCATGGATCCAGCGGAGTCCCGTGTAGTCAGCCGTGATATAAGAACAACCCCCACCACAAAAAATGCTCATATGTATATCTATATATATATATACGTACATATATATATATAGAGAGAGAGAGAGCTATCATGCATATATACAAACAATGCTCAGATGTAGAGTTTAGCGACTCCGCCCTGAGCGTGCTGATATCAGCAATATCCTGGTCTCTGATTCCCTACAACCCCCAAGCTTTCAACCCCAAATCCCTAAGCCCCTGAACCCTAAACCCGAAGCCCCTAAACCCGGCCTAAACCCTAAGCCTTCAACCCTCAACCCCTAAACCTACCCTAAACCTGCAACCCCAAGCCTTCAACCCTAAGCCCCCCAAACTCCAAACCCCTGGCCCTGGCCCCTCCTCCCACAACCCCAAGCCCTAAACCCCATGAGCCCAAAAACTCTACACCCTGAACCCTAGGCCCCAAACCCTAAAACCGAAGCCCTAAAGCCCATAAAGCCACTGCGGCGCTGGGGGATCTCAGGTCGTCAAAGACAGCGCAGCGCCGGGCGAACATGCTCCTGCTGCTCAGATTGAGATGAAGATCATGATCCTAGGTAGTATTAGGGAGACCCCTTACAAGGGACCCTTCTGAACCCTACTTATGGCTTTCTTAAAAGGGACCTTATTGAGAGGGTCTCTATCCCCAAGGGTCCCCCTATAATCCTATCTCCTACATGATATGGGGGGGACCTTGATAATTACCTAGTAGCTGAGCGGGTACACTTTACACTTTCTGGGAGAATATGAACTCTTTCTGAACTCAAAGTTTGCACTATGTCGGCCTTATGAACTCAGCAACTAGGATTATATAGAATAGGGGTTTGGGGTATAGTATATACTCTAGCTGTATTAAGGAGCATAGCGGACCTGCACTTGCATCGGTCCGGCCTTAGGTTTTGTTAACACGGGCTTAGGGACGTTGGATGTACGGCACAGGCTGTAGGGGCCAAAAAAACACTAAACATTTTCCGCGCAACCCTCGACCTAAACCCTAAACCAATAGGCCCTAAAACGTAAACCCCTAAGCCCTGAAACCAAAACCCCTAAGCCCTACAACCTAAACTCCTAAGCCCTAAACCCTAAATCCCAAACCCTAGAGTGGCTTTTCTGCCGGGATACAACTTTAATACTTAGAACAGGGTTTTGGGTTATATTGTACCATAATTATAATAAGGAGCCCCTCCCAAAAAAAAACAAAAATAATACTAGTATAGGTAATTATTGAGGCCACTAGTCTGTGCTCCTGGCCGAGCAGCCTCAGAAGGTCTGCGACTCGTAGAAACGGAGTTTAAGATAAAAACAACCCTAAACCAGGGTTTAGGGTTTAGGGTTCAGGGGTTTAGGGGTTTACGGTTTAGGGTGTAGGGTTTGGGGTTTAGGGTAGGGCTTAGGGTTTAGGGTTTAGGGTTTAGGGGTTTAGGGTTTAAGGTTTAGGGGGGTCGGAATCCAGGGCGACTAAGACGATCTAAACGAAAATCTTGCCATCGTAGTCTTCTGTTAGGTGCC
>CAJNJA010011044.1:0-13868 GCA_905231915.1 Symbiodinium necroappetens | reverse complement strand
TATATTATATTATATTATATATACATGTATACACGTAAGCACATGCGCATACCTTTACAGGTACAGATATACAGATGCAAATAATACCAAAAGGCGCCTCCACGCTCTGCTCGCCTTGCTGCAGCTTCCCCAGGCTGACAGTCAGGTGTCCGACGCGCTGAAACACCTGGAGCTTGGTGGGTTTTGGGGTTTAACGCCTGGGAGCTTAAGATCTAGGGGTTTTAGGGCTTTGGGGTTTAGGGTTTAGGGTTTAGGGATCTAGGGGTCTAGGGCTTTGGGGCTGTAAGGACTACAAAGCTTTAGGGCATAAGAAATGGAGCAAGAGGTCTCAAGCAAAGCGGTCTATATCAACATGCTGTGCGATTGATACATGGCTGTAAAAACTGCAAAGCAAACACTGCAGTACCAACATGACCACTACTTTCTACGTATTTTGATGTACTTGTAACTTGTGTTTCTTTCTCGCTTCCCGCCCCGCCTCGATACGTGCGAGACCAGTGGGATCCTCCAGCTTGGGAAACTTGTACGTCTTGGAGGTGTCGAATCCTCATTCCCAGCATCGCAGAGGAGAGGGGTCTTGATTTCTGCCTTTCTTTGTATACGGCCCTGTGCGCAGCTCTTAGCAGCTTGCGAGACTGCTTCTGGAATTCTCCGATCCGCATCGAAAGGAAGGTGTCTTTCGGGGCGGCATACCTCAGAGATTCAGCTTGCTTTTCCCTGCAAAGCTCTAACAACCTTGGATTTTCTGGGAAAGGCACCCTTCTGCTGTGTCAACACGAATCTCCATCCTTACCACAGCCTGCCACAGCAATGTGAGAGGAACACGTGAAACAAGCACACAGCACACAACACCACACAAGTGAACGAGGACATCGCACACAAAAACACGAACAGGAAAGAAAGTTGTGGTCCCTAAAACGCCACATTACTGCTAACACTTCGCACATGCGACAAGAGATCCCGACAAAACCTGGGCCTGATGCCCCCCTTCGAGGCAAGAAGCGGGCACAGAAGCGACAGCAATTGCCAGGATCGCACCCTCACTGTCTCTCCGCATGCTACAGTACTACAACACCTCGATTTCTGATCAAGCTTCTCCCCCCCACCCCCAAAGCGACAACCCTCGGCATGTTGGGAAACAAGGCTGCACGACTGCCTGAAAGTTCCGCGACAACGAACGGACTGCAGGGCCGGAGGGGGCCGTGTGAGGAAAAAAGTCCTGGCTGAAAACCTGCGGAACGCAGCGATGCGGCTTTCTGCAGGCGCACATGATCCCACGTATCTCAAGTCACCAGTAGTCACTAGCCTCACCAGCCGATACTACCCCTGCTTCGCCCCGCAGGCCGGCACTGCTAGGCTCCACAGCTTGCACAGCACTCTTTTGGACCGGAGTGAGCTCAGGCTGTACGGGTTGAACCGCCGGAGTCAGGACTCTGCCTGGACGCCCTTCTCGCAGACTCGAAACTCTTGAAGGCGGCGTAGTCTGAAACAAACCTCCCCGCGTGGTCACCCGGCGACTGGGATCCTGCCTCTTTGCTGATGCAGCTAGTGTAGTTAGGCGCCTCCTCTTTCCACAACGTGGATCGAAGCATATCGAGCAGAAGGGTCGACGTGGCTTTGGGCTGAAATAAATGCTTAAGATTACGTGGGTTTCTGCTTCTTCCTGGCCTCCCAGCAATGGTGGGCCGTCTTGTACATGTCTGAATGCGACCAGCCTTGCGCTCGGCGGTAGACGTACTGAAATCTTCTCGATTTGCTGCAGCCCTGGTTTTCGCACTGCCAAGTAACAGCATTCGACAGCTCGCGTACGATCCAGGTCGATCTTCATTCTGTAGTAGTCCGCGCCGTCAAGTGCGGTAGTATCTGTCAAGGTTATCTTGCCAATGAACGGAAAATACCTGAGCTTCGCCACGCTGAAGCAGTTGTAGCCCACCACCAATTGTAAAATCTGTTTTGTGAAGTCCAGGGCAAGACACGCATTGAACCTGTTGATGGAGAAAGTGGCCATGGCATCGATATCCGAACCACAGTCTTGGATCGCTCCGCCGATGTCCATCTTGAACTCCAAGGTCCTGATTCCCAGCTTGAACAATGGCCATACTAACTGTTCCGTCAGCTGAGATGCAAGGAGCAACTTGCTTCCTCGTCGCACCCATAGCACTTTTCACGTAGGTGGACACGGACACTCCTCCGGTAAACTGTGCCGCGGCACCGACGTCTGGTGGAGGAAAACTAATGCAGCTTCTCTGCACGCAAACATTGGCACGGAAGGTCTGCGAACACCAGTCCAAAGTCCAGACCGCCTTCCCTTCGCTGCCGCTGACCTGGGCGAGGGGCAAGTCCGAAGAGTTCGATGCCTGCACTCCTGGCGCATTTTGGACTGGATCAGCTGGTGGATCTGCTCTGCGTGGGCATGCAAGGCTGAGTGGTGACCGATGGCTCCGACTCCTCAGCGCTTGTACTCTGACAAGAGATCCTCAGCAATCGCAGGATCCTGGCAGCGCCCTTGACCCTGCGAAGCTCGGGGTGTAAATCCAAGCGGTGGAGACCTGCGTCAAGTTGCCGCTGGCCACCTGGAAAAGTTTCTTGTGGAAGCCTTGGCTGGCGCTCTTTGGGGCGCTGTTCAGTGCCAAGGATTGCGGGCAGTGAGGATCGGAGCTGTGGCGCCACAGCGACTGTAGGAGCCGCCTGCCTGCCCAAAACCGCATCACACGATGTTCGTCCCAGCAGCTTGCTTCACTTCCTCGGGGCTCATGTCAGGTGTCAGCATGTTGATGGTATTGCTGACATCTTCCTCGGGGCTCATGTCAGGTGTCAGCATGTTGATGGTATTGCTGACATCTGACGTCGGGGTGGCCGAGCAAGGACTTCAGACCTAGCAATGTCGGTGTAGTTGCCGCAGTTGCCCTGCTGTGTCCACTCGCCACGCCGCGTCCACTTGCCAGGGCCTGCTCAGACTCGGACCTTCACGACCCTCAATCAAAGGGCACCCATCGCACCCGGCCGTCTTCAAAAGGGACGGCCACCATAAGCTTAAAAGCGATAACTTCATCCTTCTCCCAGGGGAGTGGAGGTAGGCTGTGCCAGGGTGTCGTGGGCTGCGGTCTCTGACTTCCGTATCTTTTCTCATAGGCCCTGTCGATTAGCTCGTAAGCGACATTCTTTTTTGAACACCTGCCAGGCCAAGGGATCAGGCTGTCTGCACATCAGAGACATCTCGGCTTCATGTCGGTTGTTTCTGCATTTGGACACGGGTAGCACTGCAACTACCTCTTTCTACGTAGAGTTGTTTGCAAAAGTCCCACCTGTCGTCCACTTTTTCCCGGCCACAGCAGCAGCTGCTGCCCATAGCCGCGACTTGTACGGGAAATGGCGTGGCTCGAGTCTCAATCTGCGGTGCGGCAAAGCTGATGTTACGAGCATCCTCCTTGCAAGAGAACTCGTCTGATGATGTTGGGCAGCTACGGAGAAAATCATTGCAGCGGTTTCCAGGACTCATGTGAGTGGCAAGATGTGAAGGCTGCCGAACTACTCTTTTGACCCGCGGGATAGAGCATCACTCGGAGCAGCCGATGCTTCGCACAGCAAGAAAGATAATGCCTCAAGAAACATAATGTCGCCTTCTGGTGTGCAGTTCTGCACCCAAACAAGCAGAGGCCACACCGCTGTCACAAAGGACCTTCACATCCGACTGCAAAGTCGTGGGATGCATAAGGGTCCCCTGCTTCGCTGGTGAGCCGAGGGTAGTAAAGTTTGAGACCTGCTAATGCAGGAGCGAATGTTTTCAACATATGCCTAAAGCTCTCCAGGACCCTTCGGGTCCCAACTGGTGGCGCTAGAAAATGAACTAACTGCAAAGGCAAGTGTTCAGATGTGCCGCGCAAAATCAATCAACGGACAGCCAGGTCCTGCATTCTTCATGTGGTGCTTTCGACAGGGATAGCACGATGTGCCGCTGCCCAAACCAGATGCTGCAAGAATCGTATACAAACGTTCGAAGAACGTATTCCAGGCTCCCTTTTTCTCATCGCCAGACTGCGATGTGGGTTTTCCCTACCTTGCGGCAGGGTGAAGTCGCTTCGGCGAGCCTTTCCTGGGAGTCAGAGCTTTTGCGAACCAAAAGACACGGAGCCCAACACCACATGGGCTTCAGGCATGTGCCCCTTCCAAGTAATCACAGATGTCAAGATACACGGACAAACAAGACCAGACAGTGTGTGTGTGTGTATTAATGTATTAATGTTATACAAAGATGTGCATGCACGCGTACATTCATTTACACATGCTCGGTTGGAGCATCACGTTCCGCATGTGATCACTCAAGTCATTCAGGATCCGAACAGGGGACTTGGTGAAAGACAGCCACGGCACCGGTCAACCAGGACCATTGTACATCATGCGCATACTTGCCCGAATTCCTCACAAATGTCAATGAACCGAGGAACTGTAAGAGCGCGCGAAGTTCTGCTAGCAAGGCGACTAACAGCTAGCAGAAGTGCAAGACGAACGCCACAAGAGTAGCCAGAACAACAACAGTCGTAATTAGCCGTAACTAATACAGTAATTCAGTAGACAACTACGAAAGCGTTGTAAGCAGTGAATAATATCAACAGCAGTAACAGCAGGAGCAGGTAACAGCACAGACACCAGTACCAGCTGCAGAAACATTGACAACAGCAGTAGTGATGCTTGTGATGGCAAGAACAGTCAACTAGTAGAGTCGAAGCAGTCGCGAAAACAAACGAATTATAACAAGAATGCCGCAGGAAGTGTAAAAGAATGAAGAAACATAGAAAAAAACAACACAGAACAAGTCAATCATTGCAGCACTCAGACGTGTCAAACTACACACACTAAACACACAACTCAAGCGAGCGTGTCTGAGTCAGTGAGTTCGTACGAAATTCCAATCTGGTCCAGTGACAACGAGATTTGCCCTCGGAGAATCAGCGTCTGATGTAGGTATGTAAGTACGTGTGTACATGCATGTATGCATGTTGAGGTATTTTTCGAGGTATCGTAATGCGGCTGTGCAGGTCCACTTAAGCAAGTCTGGCGGCTGCAAGGCTTCTTCAGGAAGCAGGCTCCTGCAGGACAGCATGGAAGTGACGCGTTCCACAGATTCACAGCTCGAGGCCGGAGGCCTGGTGCCCTTGTCGAGCCAGCACTTTGGGCAGAGGCCCTCTGCGCAGCTGTTGTCGCAGTAGTAAGCCTCGGTGACCTGAAGAAAAAAAACCCAAAAAGGGCAAAAGAAGGAAGGCCGCCTTTTCTTTTCTTCGCCTCTGGGAGTTCCTTCAGCTTCGCATAGTTCTCGGGCACGTTCTTAAAGGTGGACTGGCGCTTGGCGCTTGGCGGCTGGTTTTTAGCGAGTTCTTCCAAGAAAGTCTTCCAAATCCCCTGCCTCGATGTATTCGTCAGAGGCATATCGACCTTCCTTCAGGAACCGGCCATGTGATCTTCCCTTTGCGATTGAAGGGAGATTGTCAACAAGGACGACGGCAATCTTGTAACCAGCCTGGTCACAGCAGCATCACGGAGTCAGACCGGAGCTCGCAATGTGAAATAGTGTGTACTCGCCTTCTGAAATAACGGAAGTATGCGCTTCAGTATGCGGTCCAGATCTTTTCCTGTGTCCTGCAGGCGCCCAACAAAATGCATCGAACAAGTGATGCCGCATGTGATGTGCCTGTGCTATGGCTGCAGAGGCCTCATAGATCACATGCTGCTTGCGCTTGACGATTTCATTCTGCGCTGCCTAGGCTATAGCGAAGCCAACGCGCAGCAGCAGGACGGAAAGGCACGTCTCACCCTACTGCCGTGATACTTTGGCAATCGGGATAACCCCGGAGTAGCAACCATCCGCAGCATCCTGCATTGCAAGTATGCCGTGAGCTGACAGCCCTTTTAAATTCCACTTTCGGCAAGGTCCTTGAAGACCACTAGTTCGTGCTGTTTCGAGGCCTTGACCAAGGGCAGTCAACACAGTCACAGCTGAGGAAGACACCTCTTGGCATGGCCTTAAACTCTGGCAGATACTCGATGTACCTCTCACAATCGCAAGTGGCTAATGCCCTCTTATTTCGAGGAGGACTAGCGCGCACTCATCCAAACCGTGCAGGACAAAGTTCCGAGTGTTCATGCCATGCTTCGCCATGGCCTGTCATGATCACGTCTGCCTTCCAACATTCCCAGCATTGTTTGAGCCTTCAGGAAGCCACCTTTTCCGGCGCCGGACCCTCCCAGCATTAGCAGCATGTGCGGCTCAGCCTGGCCGCGCTAGAAGCGGGAAGGCGAAGGCAGAAAGGTGAGGCATCCGTCCTGCTCACTCGCAGCTGCCAGATGCGCCTGCCAAGCTGACAGCCCCGCGGTCCATGCTCATTCCCTGCGGCCTCGATGATCTCTTTCTGCATCTGGTCTGAATACTTGGCCTGACCTTGTCTCACCACACTCCAAAAACCACAGCACATGCAAGCTGCCAAGCGGCAGGCAAGGAGTGGGCGTCTTGTCCTCGATGGCCCGTTCTCCGGGGCCCAAGTACCTCGTTGAGCTCGACATGGCTCGACCGCAGTATCCACTACCATCGCCACAGCCGAATACCGAATACCGAAAGGATGGTGCTCTTTCAAGAACTGAGTGTGGAAAGTCTTCATCCGATCCTCGTCATGCGCCCGTGTGTGCCCCCAAGACTGGAGGAACGCTACCCTGTGCTCAGGCCCTACCATACTGAGAAGCTCACGAGCACTCGCCTCAGCTTGCCCTCCTCTGGCAGGATTGTGATGCGGTAGTGCCAGGTGCCGTTCCTGTGGAGCAGTTGCAGCTGAGCTGCGAAGGGAGAGTCCGATGAAAAGCTGCGGCCTTTGGCCGAAGCCACTTCCGGGCACGACAATGACGCCTGTCGCCTCATGTCATGGTCCAATCAGACCAACACACTGCAACTGGGAGCACAGCGCTGGGAGCTTCGAAGTCCCTCTCTCAGGCATTGGCTTCCAACATCTTTATGCAGTAAAGCATGTCTGCGGCCTTGGCACGGCCCTCATCATACAAACCACCCCTCATGCGAGTGTGCCTAGGCCATGACTTTTCCCAAGGCCTCTGATTCTTTGACGAAGCGCTCGGGCAAGTAAACCTCACATCCGAAGGTCGGGTCATGACGCAAGGCAAGTAAACCTCACATCCGTGAGCCAAGCTCTAAACCCCTCATACTTGTATACATGCATGCATAATCATGCACATATCCATCCATCCATACATCCATCCATACATACATACACGAACATACGTACAGATACATACTAGATAGACTGGCCATGACATGCCCTGACCATGGCCTGGCCTGGGGGAAGGCGTACATGGCGCCTTCCACAGGCAGTGATTGGATGCCCGGGATCTCGTTGAGGGCTTGGGACACAAGCTCTGCCTTGAAACAGTCGATGGCTGCGCAGCTTTTGGGTATAGTATCGTACTCTATAGTCTAGGATAGAATACTATAGAATAGGTTATGCTATATATGTATAGTATCTAGTACCTAGTATATAGTATATAACGTGTGCATATATATATATATATATTCTATATCATATATTGCATATAGTATATTATATAAACGGCAGAATATAGTATAGTAAACTAAGGTTAAGTTCTGCCTAGTATCATGTCGTACGGCAGTTAGTCGAGTAGAAGGGGGGAACGATGCTCTCTCAAAAGCGCTCCCTGAGGGCTGCGCCTTCTTGCTGAGGCTGGCCAGGATCTCGCTGCGCTCCTTTTGCAAAGCCGGTGTACTTCAACGGGTTTAGGGTTTGGGGGTTTAGGGTTTAGGGATGTTTAGGGTTTAGGGTTTAGGAACCCGGTCAACATGTGAACCCTCCTTGGAGAAAAGGGCGAAGGACGCATCTCCCTCTACCGGCGGATTCAGGATAGAAGCCATGGCCCCCTCGTCAGATGCATGCAATCGGTTGACGAAGGCTGTCTTCAACCCACGATCCTACCTGTCCGAGCGTGTTCGCACACAGTATCATCGAAAACAGCTTGTAGATTTGGTCGGCCACATCTGGATCAATGTTCGTCATCTGCAGCACTCCTCCTGCACCAGACCGTGACCGTAACTAGGCTAATCCCGAAGTTAACCTTCGTCCAGCCAGGCGTCAAACGTGACGGGCTGTCCTCGCAGACCGCATTCACCATAGTAGCCCTTGGACATCGAGTGGAACCTGGGTATGCTCCTACTCATCATCCCTAGTCGGCTAAGCCACGACCAACAGCAAGACCACGACGACAATCTCCACCACTACCGCAAGCAACACCATCACTACCACTACCACTGCCTCCTACTAATCCTACTCCTACTTCTACTGCCACTCCTACACTCCTCCTCCTCCTCCTTCCTCCTTCTTCTGCTTCTACTTCCAAACTCTGCTCCTACTATCTACTCATGTCCACGACTATCTATCATCTGCTGTCCGCTACCTGCCATCTGCCACTGCTACGACTACTACTGCACGGATTCCTCAAAAACCCGGTGTTCCATGTGCACGAACCCCTGCCCTCGTGGAGTCGCACTATGTCGTACCGCCCGTCATGCACTGCAAAAAACATCTGCAGGTTCTCGTTGCGAAGCACTTCTTGTGTTCTGCAGTTGGCTCCTACACCTGGCATCCTGTGGCCATCCTGTCCTATCTGAAGTCATCCCGATGGAAAGTGACACTGTGACAGCCACGGGCCAGGCAACGAAAACAACTCCACCGGCAGGCCAGACAGGAGCACGACTTGCCTGGCACATGGTCAGATATAATATACTATATATATTATTATACTATACTATATTATATTACACTATACTATATCATATTATATTATAGTATATTATATCATATTATAGTATATTATACAGCACACAGCTGCAGGCGCTTCAGGTTTTGGAGTCTCGCCCTCGACAGCACCAAGGGGAAACAGCAGCCCTCGGAGGCTTCCGAGGCCACTGGGATGCTCATCCCTAAACCCTAAACCCTGGGCCCATGCATGCATGACCTACCTTTGGTTAGTAGGGAATGGAAGAATGGTGGTAATGGTACTTATAATAGTTCCCATTCCTCCATTCCCTACTAACCAAAGGTAAGATGAGAGGTGCCTGAAAGAAACGAACTCCTTGTCCAAGTGCCAGATATTTTCCTCTTCATACGGCGAGCTACACGCATCATCAGCTCGCCTAAGTCACTCCAAATACTAGTCAGCCTGGTAGACTTCGTCCGCAAGGATGACCATCTTGGGCGTAAACAGTTCGTGGTTCGAGCAAGCGGCAAATTTGCGCAGTTGTCAGAAGTCCGGAACAGTGCTGCCAAGATGCTCTGTACTTTGCACAGAGCCTGCTAGCAGCTCGTTGAGTCGGCAAAACACACGCCATCCAGAGGCTAGCATTGCGAGACCTTGCGCATGCGAACGCGCCTCACGATGCGTTCGATGGTCTCGCGGCTGAGAACGTTGCCGGTGGGATTTCCCGGGTTGATGACAGCCTCAGTTCACTGCAGCAGCGATGCTGTCCATCAGCCGACGGGCTTCAATGGGGCAGCCGCTATACCTTTGGGGCGGCCACCACCAGCAATGAAGGCCTCTACGGATAATTTTTTCCGGGCCATCACAGGAGGATCTAATCCTCCCTGAGGGCTGGTGCCTTGATCTTCTCCTCGATCAGATCGACATCAATCGCCCAACCTGCTTGCTTGCGCTTGCCGTTAGCACAAAGGCTAATGAGCCTGATGGAAAATTCGAAATTATCTGTGGCAGCTTCTTCAAGAAGACGACGCTCCGAAAGAAACTTCTGCATGCCCTGTGTCAGTCTGTTAGAGCCCTGCTCCGAAGCTCCCCTACACGCTGGCTACGCGGCTACGCCTTTTCGATATTTCGGTGAGTTCCCCAAGCATCGTTTCAAAACGAAGCCAATCCTTGCAACATGTCTCTAAGGTCTGTCAGACTGTCAGACCCTCGGAGGCCATGCTTGCGGATCGCAGTCCTCGGGTCCTGCGGTCCTTTAGCGATGTTCCGGGGGGAGGGGAGCGCTGCATGTTCGAAAATCCCCTTGCGACGCTCACGGCGTTAAACACATTCCCAACTCCTAGATACTTGTTTCCGCGCTTGCGCTTCCCCTTGCGCGCGCTTGCGCAGTGCTGGTTTCAACATGTTAAAGTGCGTTGTTAGTCGCCGGTCCAGAGCCGGAAGTTTAGAACAACTCTCACATATTCCAGCGCAGTAAGTGCATGATCGTGCGTCTCCCTCACAGATCGTCGGTGCAGCTCTTCCCTCCCCGGTCAGCGGCCTTTTCCGGTGGCGTAGTCCTGCTCAACAGGAGGTAGCCTTAGCCGCCTTAGCCTCCGAAGCTGGGAGCCGTCCTCCACCAACTCATAGCCGATGTGCGTGCCACCGAGACGGGTGATGGACGCCTGGGATCACCAAGGCCGGTGAAGACAAACTATGTACTGGTAGCTCCCTCTTTGCCGAAGGCTTGGCTGCTTGGCTGCAGGCCGAATACAGCGGGTATTGCGGAATCGGAATCAGGAGACCGTCCAATGGGCCGTCGATCATGACCTGGGCCGCCCCCCGGAGCTGGGTCGACGAGCGACTGCATTGAATGGCAGTCCCTCAAACGTCTGAGATCATCTTCTGAAAGAGAGGGTCTGCCTTCTATGCTGACCCCTGCCTCCAGCACCGTTTTGACACCAGCAGAAGCTCCGTCTGTGAGATAAATCTCCTGCACAGAAGCTTCCGGACGAAACCTTCTTGCTCTGAGAGTCTCACTCTACCTGGCTCAAAACACGGCCTCCGGATCAGCTGGAGGCACAGATGGCCCATCTCGACGATTGATGTACTTCGCTACCTCCCGCCTGCACACTGAACACATCTGAACACGAAGCCGCAAACCTGAAGAAGGCTGCAATCGACTTTGCTTCGTGGTAGCCTGAAGTGTAGGATGCCTTTGGAGTGGGAGTACGCGCCGAACTTCGGATTCTTACCAACATACTCCTGGCGAAGAAAGGGCGAGGTGCGAGGCTCCGTGTCAGCTGTCGAAACGTGCCATTCCAGCATGCACAGTGCAGTCCGTCCTTGGCTCTTGCCAGCACATCTGACGGATACAGCGAGGCTGCATCCTGCTATTATAAGCAAACTGTTCTTACAAAGAAGATTATTCCGTTGGCGTCACGGACGGGTCTTGGTATGGGGATGTACAGGGGCGGAAGTGAACTAGTCCAGTGCACACCCTTCTGGGCCCGATCTTTGTATCTCAAGATGGCACGTCCGCAGTGTTTCGCGATTGACTGCACATGGTCACATCTCACGCACTGCTACACTAGTACAACTACAAAGATCGGACCTCCATCAGCGCCGGGTTGCTCATCAGGGAGAGTACCTGACCACAACGAAAAGACTCCCGGAGCGCTCGACACTTGCAGCCACTCGTAGCTACCACAGATTGCCGTTGCTCTTGAGTCGATTTCGCCACCTGGCGATGGAAGGTCAGAGGTCGCGCACCAACAGCCTGCAGAGCCATGCAGAGCCATGCAGAGCCATGCAGAGCCACATAGTCAGGGACACCTCAAGGTTGCAAGTGTCGGAGGCCTGAGGGTTTCCGATGTTGCATGGCACGAGCTCATCGAAGGGCAGGGAGTGATTGCCTTGTTCCAGGAGCTCTTCCAGTTTGAATGACCGCGTCCTTAGATGCCCGCTTCCACATGAACTCATTTCAACGTCTCTCTCCTTTATGCAGCATGCATGTCTCACTAAGGATCAGGCACGATCTCTCCTCTCACCGCGTACTCCGCATCTACTATCCTCTGCGGCACCTTGGGTTCACGTCCAGTCGAATCGAGATGTTACCTGGCAAAATGTGCTTACCTCCAGCGGCAACAACAGCGACAACCACGAGTACAACTACAACTACAACCACTACAACCACCACTACCACTACCACTACCACTATCACTACCACTACCACTACACCTACCCCTACCACTACCACTATGACTACCACTACGACCACGACCACTACCACTACCTCTACACCTACCCCTACCACTACCACTACCACTACAACTACCACTACCACCACGACCACTACCATTACCACTACCACTACGACTACGACTACGACCACGACTACTACCACTGCCACTACCACTACGACTACGACTACGACGACGACGACTACTACTCCTACTCCTACTCCTGCTCCTACTCCTACTCCTACTCCTACTCCTACTCCTACTCCTACTCCTACTCCTACTCCCACTACTACTCCTACTGCTACTGCTACTGCTACTGCTGCCGCCGCTGCCGCTACTACTCCTACTGCTACTGCTACTGCTACTGCTACTGCCGCTGCCGCTGCCGCTGCNNTCCTACTACTCCTACTACTACGACTACTACTACTACTACTACTACTACTACTACTACTACTGGCTACTGCTACTGCTACTGGTACTGGTACTGCTACTGCTACTGCTACTGCTACTGCTACTACTACGACGACGACTACACCTACACGACTACTTACTACGCTACATCACTACCACTACTACAACTAACTACTGCGACACACTGCGACTACTAAGTACTACTCTGTACGAGGACGGCGATCTTGTTTGGCTTTAGTTGATGGCGCACCGCCTCGACTTAGACCCTACTAACTCTCACGAGGATAGCGAGGGAGCTCTGCAGCTGAAAGTTTGGATTTAGTTTAGGCAGAATATCGGCAAATGCCTCACCTCAGCCAGTCTAGCAGTCCAGTCTGTGGGTGCAGCTCGACTTGCTTTGGACTTCGAACACGCTCGAACCACATTGCAAAAGCAACAGTCAATCCATGGTTGCTTGTTGTTGACTTTCGGTGTTTAGCGGGGGCCGGCCACCCCCTCCTGGACTTCAAGCACAACTTTCTGATGGCATAAGCGCCATTGGCATTGATCAAGCAGTCATTTCGGTGAGAAGAAAGCTTGAGCAGGAGCTGATGCAAACTTCAGGATAGCATACTGTCCACTGGGGCGGCAGCGCCGTCAAGGTCTTCCATGTATTCGTCGAAGACCTGACAATGCAGAGGTCTTGCAGGATTACAGCAAGTCAACAAGAACAACGACGACTGCGGCTGCTGCTGCTGCTGCTGCTGATGAGGCTGCTGCTGCAGCTGCGACTGACAAGCACCACCACAAACCACATCAACCACAACAATGTATCAATCACCATAACAACTACAACTACCACCACCACTGCTAGTGCTATTGCTTGTGCAACTGCTCACTGCTACTACAGTGGTACTACGATTGCGACTAGGACGACGACGACGACGACGACGACTGCTGCGACGACGACGACGACTGCTGCGACTATGACAAACCCTATGACAAAACTACGATTGGCACTAGGACCACGAATACGACTACAACTACGGCCACGTCTACAACTACGGCTACGACTACGACGACTGCTGCTGCTACTGCTACTGCTCCTGCTACCATGTACTGCCGCTCCTGCTTCCGACACCTACTCCTACTGCTAGATTCCGGCCAGCATGGCACGCAAGGCTTCAAATGCTTCAGATGGGTGGAGTAGCATCAACCAAATACACACAACTTCCTCCCGCGCCTCCCCCCCACCATCAAAATGAATATCTTATTGCCATTATCGACTATATATCATATACTACACTACGCATTATATAGGGCAATACAGCATTTTCGTAGTATTAGTACAGCCTGCTTGAACTCGAGGACCTGGTCGGTCGTCAGGTTCAGTTCCTCAAAACACGAGGAGAAGCTGCGAAAAAGCAACAAGTACTACGAAAAACAACTATGATCATTATTACTGCTACTACTCTTACTACTACTCTTACT
>CAJNJA010011043.1:0-13869 GCA_905231915.1 Symbiodinium necroappetens | reverse complement strand
GGCAGGCAGGCAGGCAGGCAGGCCTGTTTGTTTGTTTGTCTGTCTATCTGTGTCTGTTTATTGGGGTTGGATTGTTTGTGTCTGTTTCCATTTGTGTCTATGCCGGTGTTTGTCTCGGTCTGTATTTTGTCTCGGTTTGTTTGTCTTCTATTTATCTTTGATTGTCTCTTATCTTTGTTATTTCTATTTATCTGTCTTGAGAAGATGATTTCTCTTTATTATGCTTATATGAGATTGATTGGCTATTTATCTTTTCATAAATAGTTTAATGATAAAATACTTTATTCTTTTTCGTTATTATATATAATAGGTAATAAGATTTTGATAAAAATTTATATGGATTTATTTTTTTAATATTAAAAAAAAAAAGATATATATATTCGTTTTTATTAAAGAGACATTATTTTAAAATAATATGGATAATTTCTATAATTATTAGCTCGAAAAGAAATATTCTATTAATTTCTATTTCTGGTTATATTGTTATTTATACGAACATTTATTTCCGAGTTTTTGATTTATATTTAAATATATTTTTTGTATTTTTTTGCTTATTAAAATTTTATTGGAGTATTTTGTTGTATTCTAATTTTCTGATTTAGGGTGATTTATTTTTTTCGTTCGTATTTTTAAATGTCGTTTTTATTTTTACTATTTATAGTAAACGATACCAAAAATTATTATATCTTATAATACGTTTTTATTTCTTTTGCACTAATAATTTCCGTTATTATTTGCTGATATTTGTACGAATATGAAGTCTATATTATAATAGGTAAGTATTCCCACACGATTAGACCTTATTAAAATTTGTTAAGCTCTATTAATATCTAATAAATCCTAGTGAAGTTTTATAAAACTCTTTTGTTTCTAAGTCTTTTATATTATTAAATATGGTTGTGAATTTTGGCGACATATATATTAATTATCTTGTGGGAGTGTATGATAGAAAAAAATGTAAAGGCTTCCCATGAGTTTATCTATATTTCGCGACAACTTTAGGATAATATGGAAAAATATTCTGTAAAACTTATTTATACGATCTTTTTTTCTATTATAATTAATATTTATTATATATATTATTTATGCTTCTTGTGTAATATCACAAATATTCGGTGCTAATTAAATTTAATTAAGGCTTTCTTTAATAGATGCTATTTTATCTATTTCACGAATAATTAACGAAATTCGTATTATTTTTTGGAAATTTTTATAATTTCTAACAAAATTCTATAAAGAAATTTTCAAATTTATTTTGAAAATTTTGAAATAAAGAAATTATAAAGAATTTTTTTCTAAATCCAAATTTTAAAATGATTTCTTGTTTTCATTTCTATTTATTGTAATTTCTAAATAACCTTAAAATAATTAAGAATTTTATTAATAATTCTTTTTTATATTACTCATAAGAACCTTAAATAAATAAATATATATTTATATACAAAATATATTTCTTATCAAATTTCTTTTATATAAATATATCAAAATAGAAATCCGCGATTTCCCCCTCACGACAAAAAATAAATATAAATCATTTTATCAATAATATATTTATCAGAAAATAGCTTAGACAAAGAAATCTAAATATATAACAAACAAATAAATAAATAGAAATAATAAAAACGCATTATTATTTCATGACAAACTCTAAATCAATTATCATATAAATAAGAAAAATAGATTTAACAGAAATATAAAAAAATATATTTATTAAAAATAATAATAGAGTTCTTTTTCATAGTCTTCATAATTTTTTGAAAATAATCAAACAGTAAAATATATATGTTTCGTAAAATTCGATATTATTATATAATGTATAGTCAGGAATAAAATCTCTAGAATTTATATCATCAATCAAAGATATCAAGATAATTTTCCAAATCATAAAATAAAGATCGTTTTCAATCATAATTCGAATTTTAATTCTAATATAGTCCATATTTCATATATTTCGTTGCTTAGATTATCAATGGGTCACTTATATTGTTCCAAGTTTTCAATATTTGTCGTTGTTGTGGTATGTTCCCGAGTGACGACCGTCCAGCCCCCTGTTCGCTTGAGACGAGTTTGTATGGGTTCAGCTCAGCCCTGTCATTTTTCTTCGTGGAGTCGTCTACTCGGTTGCATTTGGTATCTGTTCGTTTTCCCGACGATCTTGCTTCCTTGATATTTCGCCGGGGCATCCAGCTTTTGTTACGAGCACATCGTCTGCTTGTCCCCTCGTCGTGTCCCAGTACTACGTCGTGCCAGCATTCTGTCGTCCACACGAGCGCGAGGAGGATATGCCGGATAGAGCTCCAATCCATGAACACGTGTCTATTCGTTGGCAGAGAAGAATTCTGCATGTGCACATGCACTGCAAGGCCCAAATCTAGATACCATCCGAGCGAATGGTTGCAACCATGCTCACTGAAAATCAATGCTGAAGCGGCGCTTTGTTCTGACCGAGATGACAGGCATGCCTGACACAAATCATACTTTGGACGTGCCTATGCCTTGAGGTCGGCTTAGCCGAGAAGGGTTCAAACTCAAGTGCACTTCGCACTAAGACGAAACAATGACGTCCCATTCCTCCCGTCCAACGTGTACCGATAAGCATTTGCCACGTTTGAAACGAGCAAGGAGGATTTGTGATGAGCCAGGAAGCAACACCATCATGGCAAGGGTCGTTTGTTTGCATGGAGCGGAATGTCAAGGTCATCAGCTTTCTGTACGTCTGCAACTTACAACGCGGTGCGTCAGCATTAGATGCATCTGGCTGATGCCGCAATTCACTGGTGGCCGTCCTTGGACTTCAGGCATAATGAAATTGCAACTTGGGGTTCACAGAACATTGCGCCACCGCATTGGCATGGAACATGTCATGAATCTTCGCGGTACAAGACCAGGAGTGACTCCACCAGGACAAGGTGCGACAATGATCTGCAAGCACATGGCAAAATTCTCACGCTCCGCCACGTCCTATGCGAAAGGTTGTGTTCGTCTTCATGCTTGTTGTGTAGAAAGAGATAGTGAACACTCGAGCAGTTCGATAGGCAACCAAAGCCACATGCTGTGTTCAGACGGAGTGTGCAGGGGAAGTATCATCTGAGCGATCCTGGCATGCACCCTAACAGCCCTAACATGACTTACTCATGTTCTGATGCCTGCCTTGAATCGAAAGGAGAGGCACTCTCCGCTCTCGAGCACCTGCGCTACGAGGCAACATGTCCACAGTGTGAGCTACGATGCTACGAGCAGCTTAAGCTCCATGTTCAAGTCATGCACGGTCGTGATTTACTATGAGTTGGCTTTGCCGAGACCAGCTTGCTGCGACTACTGACGCTGACGTTAGGCATTGCTATAGTACTTTGGGCACATCCCTAAAGAAGATCTCTTCGCTGCCACTCGAACGGACACATCAGGAGATGAAACAAAGCAGTGGGCGAGCTCAGACCTGATTCCACTAACCCTTGGCAGACAAATCCTACTCGACTTCGTCCTGCGGCTCCGACCACTGCATTTAAATTTTAAACATCAGTAAAGATTCTTAAAAGCAATCTTCACTGGCAGGGGCCAAGACCCTCCTTGCGGTCTCGCCATGCCAACCCCATTTCGGACGGTTGGCAAGGCTCACGCGATTAAATGATTTGGAGTCTGCAAAACCTTAGACTCCTCCCTTCACCGATGGCGTCTCTGACCTGCGGCCCACAGGCATTGATGCTACTACCTCTGCGATCATCACGGGGTCAACTCTTGCAAGTCCAAGCATAGAAAGCCAGGTCAACTGGCTTTTTAGAGGAGGAATCTCGGTGACTTCGTCGGGCCTGATGGAGGCGAGGTCCTTGAGCTCTGCAGTTGCACCTCAGGACACAGGACGCGAACACGACATGAAGACGGAAGTGCGTGCCACTAGCATCCAGAGCCATCCAACAGCCGTAGGCGTCGGACAGCTCGCTTCTGGAACTCCCGCATCATGACTGATGTTATGCTGGCCTCGACGGCAGTCTCAGGCAAGAAGGGTGGTCGAACAAAATGGAATTATTCGGCAACAGTTGGCCTTGCATGGGGCTCCACCAAACATGTCACCGCATTCCAAAGCCCACCTGCATGCTGTCCCAAATTGGGAGGAAGAAGAAGTTGCGCGCCTTGCGACACAGGAATCTCCCCTGGTAACCTGCAATATGTCTTGAGGCATTGGCCTGAAAGAACATGTCCAGTCTGACATCCGTATGTCCGCGTGCAAACTCGATGAATCTCCAATCCTCAGCTTGACTGCACACGTGGCATGCGAGTGTCATGTCCGTGTGTGATGTCTTGCAGGAATTCGACAGGGTCTGAGGGTCTGTCATAAACAAGCCGTCTGCCATAGCGGAACCCGTCCACGGTGTCAGCCACTACTCGGGCGACCCGGCGCACGTCGCCCGGCTCTTGGTGATAGACTTGTGTAATTGCAGCACTGTCGCTTGTGGGCGGAAGCAGGCTCACCTGGTATTTAATCGTGTCACCAACGGCACCCAGTGCAGTTCCAGTGTCGAGGCCAAAGCCCACGTCACACTTCAGCTTCGCGCTGCTTGAACCTCCTGGTCCTTCCGCCTCTTCTTTGGAGGTGACGAAGGCCGAGGTGCAAAATGGCATCCACTGGGGATAAGCGTTCACATCTGAGACCATCTGGAAAGCAATCTCGATCGGCACGGAGACATTTCGCTGGATTGCCAAGCTGCGGGATAGTCGGTCCTGTGCAGCCATTGTTGTAAACTCGTGGACGTCCTCGGTCTCGCCAAGGTCCACGTGCGTCAGAAGTGCAGGGCCGTCCAAGGAGCTCCGCCTCAAGTGCACATCACCACGCCGCAATCCGAGCTCCCTCTCTATGCGGAGCTGTTCATCCTCTATTCGCGCCAAGACAGATTGCACGTCCTTCTCTCTTACGGCAATCAGGGGGAGTCCGTCTTCGGCCTTCTTATCCGCTCCTGGTGCTTGGGAGTGGTCTGCATAGAGGCCCAGACGTACTTGAGTTCCAAATAACCGTATCTGCAGCTGCGACAGCATAAACTGCGCAATGCACAGAATGCGGTGCAACGCATATCGGTACACCTCTGCTTCTACCAGATCTGGCACCAATATTGCCTGAACTTCCGGCTCCTCAAGCAAGGCATCCACAAGCTCGTTGATGGCCTTGCGTAGCAATCGAAGAGGTACCAATCGAGATTTGCAGCCACATGACAAACACACGATGGGGGCCCAGCAATTCGACGAGGGCGGAGGGCGTAGGGTTCTCTGCTGCATAGTAATGGGACTTCGTACAACTCCTGATGAACCCTGCCAGGAGACCTGATCGTTCACGGAGAACCGCTGTTCCAGGTTTTCCATCTCAGCAACCTCCATATCGGATCTGAGAAATATAGGAAGAGGCTTTTCGGCTACGTTCCAGAGAGTAGTCGTGTTATACTAAGGAAGCTGCATGGAATAGCATTGGCAATTCATTTAGGCCACTGTATTATGCAGACTACTAGTGCTTTGGCCAACTCGCCTCCTGTAGAACACGTTCCATGGGCAACTGCCTCAATCCAGGCTAAATCTCCACAAGAACTAAGTGCACAGGTGCATGCGTGTCAGTGGAGTAGTGGCTCTAAGATGCGAGCTCGAGTCGCAAGTGCAAAGAGTGCCCCAGTATGAAAACCTAAGCTGCGTGCCGGAGCTAATACCTTGTCAGCATCAGTACTCATGAGATGAGGCGATCCTGGCATTGCAATTACAACCATCCCCGGCCGTACATGCCAATGTGCAGAATCTCAGAGACGGACTTGCAAATGCCTGGCGTTGCAGAAGCTTCTAATGGCGTGACTCCTTTCCCTGCTCTTACACCAACGGGCCTGCTCCCACATTGCCCACAAACCATGGTACAGTATCCTGTACTTACTGGCAACTAGGCTCGCAAACACGGGCCAAAACACCCTAGGAATGATAATCTGCACGGGGTAGAGGAACTGTCTTCCGAACAATTTCTTCCCTGGGCGAAGTCAACCTCGCAGCAAGCAGTAGACTTAACATCGACTTGGGCCCTTCAACTGCTACCTGGACTGGTCCTTAGGATGGCAGGGCTGCTGTCCTTGCACTGTGCTAAGTTTGAGCAACAGCTTTCGCCACTAGCCGGCACAATTATGCAATTGCTGTTGACTGCTTGTCGGGTTCAAGACATGGTGGCTGTTGTTGCAGCCCTTCTGAAACGTCTACGATACTACTGCTGTAACCGACGCAGTTTACCATACGCCGTACACCGCACGTAGCATGGTGGCCGAACGGCCAGAAGCTTGTTAGATTTGTGTGGTCTTCTCAATGCACTTTGAGGCTTTGCAGTGCTGCTCCGAACTTCACTTGTCCGATGGGATGGGCGCAGCCCACACCGTCGAAAGGGTGAGAAGATCGGTGCCAGGCTCTGCATGTGCACTCTGCTCCTGACAATTGATGGGGCTATGCACACTAAGGATTGCTAAGGCATGTATACCAATGGAATGGCACTAATGGCCATGAGTGCCAAAAGACGAGCTTGACTGCTGGAAACTTTGGAGGCACGCAGTGTTTCGGAAAATTTTGCTACATGACATGTTCTGTGAAACTCACTCTGCCCCTTCCGGCTGGCCAGCCCCTTCATCGAAGTGAGCCCTTCCCAGACGTAGCATCTGGGTCATTTTGTAACGGCATGTCTCGAAGTCTTCGTAGAATGGCATGTCCAACGTGCAGATGCAGGTGTGAGCCACGGGTAGTGCCTGCTTCGAAAGGTGGTTGGCACCACAAAGCGTGAAGGCATGCTTCGCGCCATTGAAACCCACCAGCTCGCTGAAACCACCCACGGGCACTCGTGCGCTTCCGGTCACAAACTGAAGGAGCTGGGGCAGCAAGTCCTCTTCAGAAGCTGCCCAGGCCCTCACGACCTGCCAGAACCACGTTACGACGTCGCTGCTTTTGCTTAGGCCATGGGTGTAGGAAGTGTGCTGCTCCCAATCGTCTACAGAGAGCGCACCACCCAGGCCGGAAAGCAGCTGTGCTATTTCAACCGGCGTCAGCAAGCTATGCATCTCCTGTCGAAGCTCTTCTGGAAGAACCTTGGCTGCAGTGAGGCATGCGGAAGGCTTGCTTAAGGACTTACAGTTTCGGTAAAAGCGTGTGGTTTAGTAGGGTTTATACAGTTTTGCAATTCTTTTGAAGAACCTTGCTCAGGCCCTTGGCGATTGCCTGAACCTGAGGCTTGATGCCATTCTGCAGCCGCCAGTCCTGCAGCAACTCTACAAAGGCCTCCTTGTTTTCCTCCGTGACGACTTGCGCGTCTTCCGAAAGGGCCACTTCAGCTGATCCAACTTTGGGAAAAGGCTGCACCTCACAAGTCCGATCGTCTCCAGCCAGGCGCTGCTTCGGAAAGACCAGGGCTGGCAGTGCTGCTGGACCGTCCACTGCAGGCTTTTCCCTGCTCCCAGCTCCATTCTCGCCTTCTGCTTCCTCTGCCCCGAGCGGGTCTGAGAAGGCTAGATCTATACCGAGCTGGTTGATTGGATTGACAAGAAGCCATTGCACCTTGTGGCGGAACAGCTCCTCGTCCATGTCGGCCAGTGTAGCCGTTAATCGGTCGTTTGGGAACCCGAAAAGCAAGGCACATACATGGGGATGAAGCGGCAAATCCAGCGTGCAGTTTTGCCACAGTGCAAGGCCGATCAAAGATCCAAGGATTTCAAAGTCCATCTGCCAAGCTCTGTTCAGGAAGGGGGCTGCAGCATCTGGCCAAAATGTCTGTCGTTGGTCATAACTTCTCAGCAACCTCAATCTGGGCTGGAGATAAACATCTCTTGCCACCAGGTCCATCCACTCCCGCACCACAGCACTACCGACTCCTTGTTCGCTTCTGAAGCGCACTTCGAACTCGCCACAAACATCAACGCTGCCTATCCCGGTCTTCTCCGTAAACTGCTGGCGGAGAGCTTCCAGCTGTTTCTCTGCTGAAAGCCACCGGTCGCTCTCCACGAAGGCCTGGGGGCAAAAGACTCGACAAAAAAAGCTGAGCGAGAGAGGCTCCCCCGATGTCAGTCTCTCCCCCCGCCCTTTTAGGGGCCCCGGCCAAGGGTAGCTCAGCAAGGTCTCCGTCTGCTGACGTGGCCTGCTGGGCCCGGTGATGACGTACCTGACAGAAGGTCCAGTGAGTCCTTCCCTGCAAAGGTCGAGTCCCCTCGTCTTAGGCTTTTTCAAGGCTCGTGTGGGGGTGGGGGAACACACGGTGCTGCCAAGTTGCCAGCCGGCGTGTTAGCCACACTCGCTTTTCTGGCACGCTCATTCGCTGAAGCAGCTTCTCCAGATCATCAGTGGGTTCACCGTGTGCCGAGAGGGCTTCCAAGAGACTCCAAGCCTGCGGGGCAAATCGGGCACCGATATTCGCGATTCGCAAGGGCCAGAGGGTTCCACATGTAGCTTTTGAATATGGGGTGTTCCTGCATGTGGGCTTCAACACAAATAAAAGCTTCGAAGTACAGACGCTTGTCATAAGCTCAAGGCATGCAGGTATTTGGGGTGTTTCTTGGAATTAGAGGTTCCTTGTCCGTGGTCTCCTTGTCAAGTATCCATTTCGGGTCTCAGTAGGGGCTCCCTCATCTTGTGACCCTGGCAGCGACGAATTCTTCACGTTTGGTCCGCAGCCGGAGCCTGAGCAATGTCTGCGACTCGTCCACCTGCAAGTGGCCATGGAGGTGGAGACGGGGAGGTGGCAGACGTCAAGACTGACCTGGCGGCTCAGCTGCCAGGTGTCTTGCTTCATTACGGTGCTCTGTTACCGGCTGCTGGTGGAAAAGGCTGATTCCGGCCTGACGATGAGCACCTCCGAGTCCCGCGACTTTGTTCCAAGGATCGCTCCGTCCTTCCCGCTGATCATGAAAGCGGGTATGGAAGGCAGCTTTTCCCCGAAGAGTCCCATCCGGAAGGGCTCCATGGCGTCAAGGTCGTTGAAGACAATGACGGCGCATGCACCCGCCTGCTCGGCGGAGGACACCGCCTGTGCCCAGTTGTGAACCTTCTGGCTGGTGCGGATCGATCGCCTGGACATGAGGACAGCCTTGTCCTTCATCCGGCTATCCTGGAGGTACTCAGCAGAACCTACCGGGAAGCCGTCTAGCTCGTGGAAAAGCCGCAGTCTCTGAGCGGAAACTGTCTGCCATCCTGGTGGAGAGCCGTAGACATCAGAGCCGGCAGAGGGCTTAGCGGTCTCCTGTGCCTCTGCCGAGTTCTCTGCCAGGACATTTCGGTTCCATGCTGCTGGGACAGCTGCAAAGCTGTCCTCTCTTGCCTCTGTCTCGGCTTCAAGCGAGTGGAGCGTTGCTTGCTCTGCCAGGAGGCTGGCCTTCGACTCAAAATTCGCAAGGGTGACAAGCTCCGGTGCGTGGACACTGTCCACTATGGGACAAGCCTCAGACTGCCGATGATCATCCCAAAGCCGTTACGAACGCGACAACAACTCGAGACCCTCATGAAAGCGCCTACAGCAGAGAGTCGTCCAGTCATTCTTAACCCTGTACAAAACGCTTGTACATACATTTCGAGACCCCAAGCAATGCCAATCCACACGCACATGACCAGGAACCCCCCCCCACCGTCCGCCGCGAGGGTTGTTAATTCGAGACAAGCGTGCGGCCGAGGTAGTAGGTAGAATTTGCAATGGATGGTGTTACCACTTCGAGGCCAGCATGCGGCTCGTGGACCGCAGCCAGCAAGTGGCTCGTCTGTACTGGAAGTTACAATGGATCGCGCCGACACTTGCCGGAGAAGCCGAATCGTAGCGGCACCGCACGGCGTTGTGGAAACAACACCACGATTAGTCCCGAGAGGGTGGATTGTCACTTCCGGGCCACAGGCGGCCCGTGTGTTGGAATTTACAATGGATTGCACCGATCGGATACGCTTGGCGACGGCTCGCGCTAATCCTGCCGCGTGCGCTAAAAGATTACAGTATCAGTTATCAGAGCATTCGAGATACCAAAGCCAAACAACCCCACGCCAAACAACCCAAGAAACAACCTGACATCCACGTCATCATCACATCATGCCATCCTTTTGGGAAAGAAGACTGCTCGTGCTTAGTTCAAACAAAACTTCTGACAGTGGAGCAAGGGCGCCAGTTCCTGAAAAAGCTCGTGGTGAAACTCTGCCCAAGATGGCACCAGATCATCTTCATGGCCTGCAAAATCCTGGGCAAAACCGCCGTCATCTGCCTGCGGCACAGGTCCGTCAGCGAAATCCGGGACCTCCTCCGAAATGTCTTGCATGTCCGACGAAGCTCTGGATGAGGCCATGTGGACATCATCGTCAAGCTCGTTTGGCAGAGCATCGCTTGCCAAAGCATGTGCTAAGGACCTTGCAGCGCATCGAATGCCGGCCCTTGCTGCGGGGCACTTTGCCTCGAAGAGGCAATGCAGCAAATCGAGTGCTGCTGTGTTGGTGCAAGCTGCGAGAGACAATTTACCAAGCAGGGGAACACCCAGCCACAGGCCACCTAACAATCGTGACTGCCCATCACCGTCTGGATCAGCTTTTGCCAGAGCCTTCAGAGCCCGGCAAGCATAGACAGTGAACAGGGCATCACCTTCAATGAAAAGGAACAAATAGCCCAATGAATTCATGAGCCACTCTCCGAGCCTTTGGGGTGGAGGTGGAGCGGGATCAGCTATCCACCGGAACAAGCCGGGAGCACCGCTGGAAGAGGCGGCGTTCAGGATGCTAGCAAGATTTGGATCGTTACCAAGAATCCTTGAGATGTCAGCACCCGGACGGCTGAAGCTCGAGGCTGAAGCCGACGCCACCGCGTCTCCCGAAGGCTGCGAAGGCAGGGACGGATCTTGGCCCTCAGCAGCTACCACGGCGGCAGCAAATCGCATCTGCTGACGCCACGCCCTCATTGGTTGCCGACTCATTTGTGCAGCTCGCCACCATGGGACGTTGTTCGCCCTGGCTGCCTCCCATGTTTCCTCCGGAGTTTCCTCCATTGCCTCATCCTCAGCTTCATCGAACATCTCGTCCTCATCCTCACCAAGCTCCTCGGGGAAGAGATGCGGCGCAATGAAAAAATCAACCCTTGCCTGCGTCTTCATCGCTGCCGCAGCCACCCCCGGCATCTGAAGAAGTGCCACAAGTCCCAGTGGGGTGGCGTGATAGTCTCGAACGGACAATGTGAGCCACTGGCAGAGCTGAACTGTGTCAGGCCAAGTCTCGCACTCAAACTGGATCAAGGCCATTGGCCGTCCGATCTCAAGGAGCCTCTCTACGTAACACGCAGCGGCCTTCCAAGGGACCGCGCAGCTGCATCCGCAGACCTCGTCCACCTCTCGCTCAGGCTCGGGCCTCGCATCCACCAGCCAGCGCAAGAGACCTCCCAAGAGCCCTCGAACGGCCATTCGTCGAAGCCCATCCTCCGCCTCTGGACACGTGGCCAAGACGATCAGAGCACTGGCAGCGTGCTTGGCAAGACCATGGTGGATCTGCCAGCCAATTCTCAAAGCCAGGCTCAGTCCTTCTACAATCTTTCTGGCATTCGAAAGTTTTCTCGAAAAGGATTTAGGTGCACCAGACACGAGCTGCGCGCAGGCGTGGACAATCTGCTCGTAAGCATCGCACAGGCGTGGTGAATCGAACAGCACTGACGTGTTCACACGCAGAGTCTGTGCCAGCAGGGCAAGCTGTGCATCCAGCATCTCCGCGTTGCTATCAACGAAAGCATCTGTGGCCCTCTGAGGATCTTCGAGGGTGCGGAAGAGATTTTCAAGGCCAAGCCTTGCGGCAAAGACCAACTCTTTGAATTGCTGTAAGATGTTGGGTGCTGGCTCTGCCTGGACTACGGAGAGTTGCCTTGAGAGCTCAGGGTGATTTGGCTCATGGACTAAACCAGCCTGAAAGCTCGCGGCAGCATCGGCTGCTCGGCCTAATGCCAGTTCAGCCTTGCCTTTGGCCAGCCAACCCTCAGAGCACTTGCTGTCCAAGGAGATGCAGGTTTCTGCATCGTCCAAGGCTTCAACGTACCTGCTGCACGCATGGTGAGCGTGTGCCCTGGCCAAATGCAGGCTTGCGTCCGGAGGATTCAGCAGCACAGCTTCACCAAGTAAAAGGAGTGCATCCTCAGAGTTCTCCGCAGACCGAGCCTTTTCCACCAAATCTTGAGACTCACTGGCTGCTTGAGGGGAAGGATGGTTTCCTCTGGCAGGACTCAAGACATCTCCAAGACTGCAAGCAATTCTCAGCTAAACCCCCTGAAACCATCACTGGCTCACGTGGCCCTATAGACTCCCGCTTCAACCCTGCTCTCTAGCTGCGCACGCTGTGTCAGGGACGTTGGCTGAGTCCCAGGATCGCTACGCAGTGTCTTGCGTGGTGCATCGCCTGTACATACCCTACCTGAGTACGTACCTTTGCACTGAGAGAAATGCCATAAAAAACACTTGCAGTTGAGACTTCTTGCCTTTCATCGAACTTGTTTTAGGCAGTCCGGGACCTGGATAAAGCGGCGTCATCAGCAGGTGCCCATAGTCGGGCGGACGCCGGGAGAGGTGCGCCCGCCGCACAAAGCGCAGAATCAGTGCTCCCAAGCGGCCGAGGGATTTCGCCCAGCAGCCCACTTTGCGGCACAGCCACAGTGCAGAGAGGGTAGTGCTGAGGTCCACCCGGAACCAGGGCATGGAATCATGGGAGGAAACTTCCTCACCTTCGATTGTAACTTGTTGCCCCGCGTGTTAAGTTGAATCCCTTTCACAAACCCATGCAATTCAACATTGGCTTCAGACGAATGCCGACAAGTTGTACTACTTCAGCTTCGCATTGCTTCCAAGGAAAAAGAGCAACATGCAGGCAGCATGCAACAGTCTTAAACTCTTGCTTCCATTGCACAGGGAAGCTGGCACTAGAATGTCAGACTGCTGCAAACACAACTGCCGAATCGCCACCCGTCTTCGGCCTTTCGGAACTGAGGTCTTCCAACAGCTGCAAGATCTGAGGCAGATCAGGATCAGCGGGGTGCTGCATGTTGGAGGACAAAATGGCATTAGGAGCCCCTTGGGCCTTGCACTGGAGATTTGTGACCCTTCCCCGGTGATGACATTCAGTCGTTGAAGCAAAGTAAGCTTCTGCAGGCTTCAGTTTCTGCAACAAGCTGACCGGCGCTGAGGTCCCTGCCATCAAGGAGCAGTTCACGAGTAACTGGCGCTGTACTCCGTCGAGAATCGGCGGAGCTTCCAGATCCTGCAGGTCTCGACAGCAGCTTTCGATTCTGCCGCGGCCCGGGTTCGATTCCACCGAAGACTCCATCGAGTTCAAAATGGCTTAAACATGAGTGATCGCCGAGGCTGAGTGTCCTTGGGGCAAAGTTCGACACTCCTCTCACACTGGACTTCTTATGTGCCACGGGGTTTCACCTTCCTTGTGAATCCTGCATTCGATCGACACTCTGAGATAGTAGTAGCAAGCAAAGACTGTCAGGCAGTGCTGCGAGTAGCAGGCTCACATGCGTGGATACTTCTCCTGGCCACCTACTGCTATCATCATTATCATCACTATTGTTGGCATGCTGGTATTGGCATTATTGTTATTACAATTCTGCTCTCATCTGCGACCCGGCCTTGCTCTTCAGCATGCGGTCAACAAAGGCCTCGACCTCGCCAGCGGCTGAAGCGACAGCTGAGCAATAACAATAATACTAAGAATAATAGCAATAGTAGTGATAATAATAATCCTCATCATGATAATAATGCTCCTTTCGAAGCAACACCGTTCTTGAGCCCAAGAGGCGCGTCTCCGGGAGGCCACCCAGCTTGCATTGACTTGTCGGGTCTTGAACTGTGGAGGACTGTTTCAACACCCCCCCCCCCCCCCCCC
>CAJNJA010011042.1:7796-39942 GCA_905231915.1 Symbiodinium necroappetens | reverse complement strand
ATCAGCAACCAATGAGCGAAGATGCCGCTCCCACGTCCACTCTTCTCTGCCTCGCTCGCGGATCACCTTCACCTGCTTCTTCAGGTCCTCGATCGTAGCTTCAAACTCCTTTATGCGGGCCTGCTCGAGCTCAGCTATAAGAGTCATCGCCTGGGAGATGGGGAGCACTGGACAGTTCCCCCGTAGTCGAACACGCAGCTTGCCATGAAGAGGGTGCACAACCGTCAATCGAGACGGGGACCAGGACACCTTGCACCCCAACAATCGCACCAGCTGTCCCATTGGGACGATAGCCTCGGATTCTCCTCCTCCAAGAAGAGTTCCTCCAGCTGTCTGCTGAAGATGGCGTTCTTCGCCTGTTGCCAAAGTTACCGCAACCGTCTTAATCTGATCTCCTCGATCGCCTTCATGGATGGCGCGATAGGCATGGCTCGCCCCACTATCAAGCAGGGCCTCTTGCTCAGGACCTGGCTCACCAATAGCCACCGAAGTAGAACCCTTGATCATTCGGTGGCCGCACTGAAATGGCTTTCAGCCTCCGAACTTCATCAAGCTGTTGCTGGATCAAGGCGAGCGGGTCCAACTGCGGCTGAACCGGTGGTGCCTCCGCCTCGGTCTGTGAGGTGAAAGCCTTCAACATCTTGTTGGTCTCGTTCAAGATCTCAGTCATCTTAGCCGCATCGATCTTGTTGTTGGTACCTCCCGAGGAGGCAGCACTGCTTGTAGTGGCTGACGATGAAGGAGCCTGACCAGACGAAGCTGCACTTGCCTTCGCGGGAGAGGGCGCTATTGCCGGAGGGGGAGCAGATGTAGTTCCCAACGCCGCTGCCGTAGCCTTTGGTGGCGGCGGTGGCCTTTCAGGCAAGGCCTGGTCTCTCGTGCTGCATTCCTTCGCTCTGTGGTGCTTGGAGCCACACAACAAGCACCTCTCGCCCCGATTGAGGCCGGTCCAGGAGTGAACGAACGAGCATTGCTTCCCATTCCGGCATCCACCATCCGTTCCAAACCACTGGCACGGCTTCTTAGGGCTTGGAGCCCCGGGTTTCGCCTTCGCCTTGGCGCCAGCTCCAGACTTCACCGAAGGTTGCACGCCTTTCAAGGATGGAGCAGCGGGTGCCGTACTGGTAGCAGTCGTTGTAGGGGCCCCATGAGGAACCGCCGGCACGTTCTTCTTGACACCTCCTCCAAGCTGTTCCAACTCTGCAAGCAGGTGTTGAAGAAACCTCAGCACATTCGCCCGGGACGGCCTCGAGTCGATCTGCAGCTCCGTCTTCGCCAAGGATACACGGAACTTAAAGTCCCCGAACTGCTCCGCCGTCTTCTTCACAATGTTGCACAAAGAGCGAACCTGCAGCGACTCATCAGGAAGGGCTATGTTGAGGTCGGCTGCCCTTTGCAATAGGCGGTACCATCTCCGGATCGCCACCACTGCTTCTGCCGGGCCCTCTCACTGACATCTAGCTGCCTCAACAGCTGTGCGCGGTCCTGCGCGCCACCCGGCTGGAAAACAACCATCAGCCTGAAAAGGATCTGGTGCAGCCCCTGCACCCGATGAGCTATTAACTCATCTCGTACCCCTTTGGGGAGTGAGCTCAAAACGAGCGAGGCCACCTTCCGTTCCAGCTTCTTGTACTTGTCGGCCTTGAGCTCGGGCGTAAGGGTGGCCTTCACACTGAGGCGCTTCATCGGCGACAGCGACTGATACTCGGCATACGCAGTCTGAGCCACACCAAGCGTCTGCTGCCACCATTCTGCCGCCCCTGAGGCCAAGCTTCCAACTTGTTGCTCCGTAAGGTACAGGTAATCCTGAAAATCCGTGGCCCCGGACTCCGGCGTGTACTCCGGCAACTTCGGAAGCTCCTGCACGCCCTTCAGCTCCAGGTCCAGCGTCTCACCCGCTTCTGTCTCAGGAGTACCTGCTGCAACTGCGACATTCCCGTTATCAACACATCCAACGGGTTGGGCTGGGAGGCGCTCGGCATGGTAGGCGGCGCCGCGGAAAAGGCCACACCGTCATCCCTCTGAGGGTCCTGCTGCTTGGGTCCATCCGGGGCTGTCAGGCCTGGAGGGAAGTCCAACTCATAGTCCCCAAACGTAGGCCCTGACTCCGCAGCCCTCGCATCGTAGGCCGGTTCGGTTGACCTCACACCACAAAGATCTCCATCACCCAAGCCCTTGAGCAAGTCATCGGCTCCACGCCTAAGGTAACGACCCCTTTGAAGAGCATTGGCAGAGCCAGCACGAACACCACGGCCTGGGCTTCCAGATACGGTTCGCCCTCGAAGCTCGGGAGTGGCACTCCTTGGAGACGACCTTCCGACACGCTCTTCACGTCTATGCTTGGGGCCCACTGTGACCTGTGAATCACGCTCATCAAAGCTAAAAGGGACCCGATCACCTCCAAGTACGCCACGACTTGTGTGCTGAGCCCGACTGCTATCCGGACCATTGTAGGCCCGATCACCCCCAAGTACACCACGACTTGTGTGCTGAGCCCGGCTGCTATCCGCCAAACCATTTTGCAAATAGGCCCGATCACCCTCAAGTACACCGCGACTTGTGTGCTGAGCCCGACTGCTTTCTGGTAGAACATCTTGTAAATAGGCCCGATCACCCTCAAGTACACCATGACTTGTGTGTTGCTGAGCCCGATTGCTTTCAGGTAGTGCTTCTTGTATATAGGCCCGATCACCCCCAAGTACACCAAGACTTGTGTGCTGCTGAGCCCGATTGCTTTCTGGTAGTGCCTCTTGCGTGTAGGCCCGATCACCTCCAAGTACACCAAGACTTGTGTGCTGCTGAGCCCGATTGCCTTCTGGTAGAGGATCCTGTATATAGGCCCGACCACCTCCAAGTACACCAAGACTTGTGTGCGACTGAGCCCGATTGCCTTCAGGTAGTGGACCTTGCAGGTGGATCTGGTCGTCCACATGCACCTCCGGAGTCGTTGCAGACGGAGCCTCGCGTACGTCCCTGCTTTGACTGAGCTGCATCCTCAGTCGTCGAATTTCTTCGCGTAGATCCTCGAGACCTTGTTGCTGACTTCGAAGGGCATCCTGAACTTGACGTTTCACCTCAGCCTCTACCATTTCCCTCGGAATAGACGCCGAAGAAGCATCATCTGTCCCCGTAGACGCTCGCACTCCCCCATGCAGTAGAGGAGCCTGCCGCGGCCAAGCTTCCATGGTCCTCAGAGCCCCTCTTCCGAACAAAGGAGGATCTGATTCAGGCTGCTCCTGAGGACGAGCCGGAGTTCCCACCGAAGGAGCCGGAGGGGTACTTGGCCTTGAAGCCGTATGTTGCACTTGTTGCTGTACCACATAGTTCCCAGACGAGCCAGTAATCTGTCGCCTCGTAGTGGTTGTAAACTCCATCGCCGTATGTTGTCGTAGAAAATCCCCCAGACGGTGCATCCACCTCATCGCAGCCGGTACTTCGGCCTCGGAACGATTGGCTTCAGCAGCCTGCGGTTGGGTTGGCCAGACCTCTCCTAACAGGCCCGAAGTGCTTCCCTGAGCCTGTAGCCCCAACGGCGAATATGGCAGCGACTGCATGTCCACTTCCGGAGACGCCGGAGAATGCCGAAGCACCCCTTTGGGCAGCATCGGCCGTGCCCTCTGCTGTCTCTCGTAGTCAGGTCCTGCAGTTTCGCCATCCATGTGTGCTACAGCTGCGTCCACGCCCTGCGGAGGGGTATTCGTAGATTGGGCTGGCATAACCTGTTGGTCGTTCGAACCAGGTTCGGGTCTCGTGGAGGCCATAGCACCGGAGGCAACTCTCCTTCTTCGTAAAATAATCTTACACAAACACCCGGCGACCCGAAACGGGAAGCCACAAAGTGAAAGCCCTGGACCCCTTGAAACCCTCCTTCAAACCCCAGGGCCACAGAACAAGGAACCTCTCAAGAGGAACCAAAAGGGAGCCGCCTAACAACGCACAAAGCATGCTAGCCTCAGCGGACTCCAACATCATTTCTTGAGCCATTGCACGGTCACAGCCGGAATATTCGTTCGCATCCGTAGGATGGCTTCTGTGCACACATCCTTGTTACGACACGATCTATACACGAGTGCATATCAGGCTGCACAACTGCGTCACATCAGCACCGCCAGTTAAACACCAACATATTTCTACGCAGACGCAATGCTGCAAAGGACTCGATGTCGGTGAGCTGCCGGCTTGGGTTACAAAACTTCCAGCTTCGATCAGCAGCAGCAGCTTGCCGACGTGCACTTTCTCCACATGCACTTGCACGACATGTGCCTGCCCAGCATGCATTGGCGCACCTCATGAAGAATCAGATGAGGAGGCCTTTTGACCCACAAGCTCCATCACGCTGCCGGTATAGTCGCCCCAAGAGGCGAGTCCCATCCTCTGTATATCGCAAGCCCTTTGTGGAGCCTTTCTGTGGGCAGGTTTCACAGCTAATCGAGACAAGAAGGCAAGCAACCAAATGAACCAGGGAGAGCTGAAGATCGCGACTCGTGCTCCCACAGGGGCTGTTGTTCACATCAGGGTTTGTGACTGCGTGACGGAGCGTGCTGAAGTGGCTGTGAAAGAACACGTGGCCCTGTGCTGAACACTGTACGTTGTGGCTCCAGCTTGCCCGGTGTCATGTTGCAGGTGCTGCTTGCAGGTCAGTGCACCGACAGATTTAGCAACTCTTAACGTGGATTCGCCATGCACGACGCTACTCCAGTGGACCACTCAATGGAGGCGTTTGGTTTTGCATGTTCTTATGGTTGATTAAAAGAAATTATGTAGAAATTGTTTTCGTCTCAAAATCCTGATGCTTGAGTCTGCACGTACCCGCACGTAGCAACCATACGCTTCCGTTGTGGGATCCGCTCACGCTTGAGAAGAACAAATTCAATCTATGTTGCAGGATCATTTCCTCGGAAAAAAGGACGTCCGCTCCACAAACTCATTCCGATGACACGGCGACCAACCAGATCAACGTTGTCGAGAGTGGGAACTATTTGAGCCATGTTCAAAATCCTCCCTCATTCGGTGTCCGATAAGGCCCGGCTTACGTTTTGGCTTACGGGAACCTATGGGCATACCAAAACAGCGTCGCCAGCATACAGCTAAATTGCTTCAGTGACACACTCACTGCCACGCGCAGCAGACGGGTTTCATCTCCAAGGTTGTTGACTTGTATCCAGCTTGGTACTGAACCCGAGGGGCTGGAGGATGCCCGCAGCACATCAAGCTACATAGCAGCTACGTCAGCTACGTCCTGTTGCAAATACGAGCGCAGGGTTTTGGCATGTTTTGGCCATGGCCATGGTCGGAGTCTTGCCTGTGTCTGGCGGGCCACGCGGTAGCCTGCCAAGGCCATTCAGATGGAAATGGCTCTCACGACAACACTTGCCAGCAACACATGTGGGCAGAGTCTTCTTGACCATCATGCGTTCGATCATTCGGGGGGGATGTCCTCAAATAGCACGTCGGCACGCCATGAAGGAACCTCGGAGCGATTCGGGCAACGTTCTAGTTGGTGCAGCCTTGCGCGCGACAAGTTTATCCAACGATGATGCCTGTACCTCACCCCCCCTTAACCCCACTTTGGAAGCGGCTCAGTGCGCAAACTTGAATCTGGATGCGGGCACAAGGGAGCAGGAACTCAGACTGAGGAGGGGCGACGGTCAGCAACGTGCACAATACCGCAATCACTGATTTCAGGTTCCGAGGAGAATGTGATTGAACCCAGCCAAATTTTCATGGCATCATAGGGGACTGATCTCACACAACCACACAAACAAACATCATGTCCGGCCTGTGCTGTTGCTGCCGCCGAAGGCGCTCCGAGGCCAGACGTAAAGGTAAGGGGATGCAAGGCCAACATTGGCCGTTTCTTGCAACAAGTTGCCAGACATGAGCAGCAAGTAAGCAACTGATCTCGTTGTGGCTCGGCCCCATGATGCCCGACTGATGTCCATGAAATTGAACCTCAAATTCATCTGGAAGGCTCCATCTCCGAATTCACTTGATCCCCCTGCAGCCTCACAGACGCTTGCAAAAGGTGTGTCAGAAAAGACATGCTGTTTTGGATTGCTCGTAAGGCAGTGCTTGCTGATTTAGGGTTTGAGGTTTAAGGGTTGGGGCATCACCTCCAACTTCATTCATAGCCACGGCGAGTTGACTTTTCCCTGTGCAGAGTAAGGGGTGTGCATATGCACTGCCGTGAAAGCTGACGCAGTTGCAGCGCTCAGCAACACTCGGAAAAGTCTTAGTGAGTTAGTGTTTAGAAGCAGTGAAGGACTCTTTAACCTAGCGCAAAGCATCAAGCGTCAGGCGTCAGATATTTACGTGAAGGGGCAGGCATCAGGGTCCAGGCTTTTCGCTGAGTTATCGGCTTCAGGTAGTCTTTGTCTTAAAACTCCGCCCCTCCGAGGTCTAAGGCAGCAAATGCAGGGGCATTAGGCTTCAAGGCGAAGCATCCAGCCTGAAGCTTGCGAGCTTCACACCCTAAACCCTAACCTTTAGACCTTTAACCTAAGCTGGGGCGATCCGTCCGCTCTTCTTGATCGCACTATGCGGCTTGCACTTGTGAAGTGAGTTCTTTCCTTCCCAGCTTCAGGCTTGTGGACAGTACAAAGCATTTGTTTAGGGTTTAGGGTTGCCTTGGCCAGGTTCATGGTGCATCATCGGCCTTGATTCAGATGAGATGAAGCGAGCCATCACGAAGACCCTGAATCCCAAACCCTAAGACGACCCCCAACCCTAAACCCTGCAAACTCTACACCCTCGTGCACTTGTCAATCAAGTTCAAAAGGGTTTCCTGACCCGTTACATGGAGCTCAAAGGCAACACCAAAAACAAGCGCACACACGCAAGCCAACTTCGCTCAAAATTCAGTCTAAACTCAGGATTCGAATCCAAAAGAACTTGTACCCTAAACCCTAAGCTCCCCCCCCTCCGCATTCCTGGCACAAGGCAGGCTAGAGATCCGAGCGAATGGTCATTTAGGGTTTCGGGTTAAGGGTTTCCCTTTACTTTATGCTTGTTTGAGTGACGTGTTGGGCTGGTTTCGCATCTTGAACTTCCTGCTGGCGTGAGAAAGCGAGTGCTCAAACCCACAGCCAAAGTCGCAAACACGCGGTAGCTGCAGCGAGATGTTGATATGTTCTCATGGTGGGGCCTTCTGGATTTTGGTGTGCGGCTTTGTGTTCGCATCAACTTCTTGCAATGCTTACGACTTCCAATATTTCCTGCCGCAAGAGTTCTTATCGGATCTTCCCTTGAGGGAAGGTAGCTTGGCTCTGGAGGTAATCCAGCTCATTCAGAGCATTCAAATCCCAGATGCCCACCACAAGAAGGTCGAGGAAGGAACCTTCAGCGAAACGTATGCAGACTCAGACTTCAATTCCGCTATCTATCGTGAACAGCGGAAAGTTTGCACGCAGATGCCTGGCACGTTCAGACCATTTTGTTTGCTTCTCTTTCGCATGCCTTTGTTGGTGTTCTCAAACTGAATGCAAGTTTCAGGTACCGCCAGGAGGGAACCCACATGGAACGCCCCATGTGTGCGAGCGCCCTGGTGTGAAAGCGCCCCGTGCCGAAATCTTGGCGCCTGCAAGTAGTCGCAGCTCGGCTCCATGTGCGTCAAGCCCCGACTATGCTTCAACCTCAGACCCTACACTTTGTATCCCCAAATACAGGGGACCCCAAATGCATAGATTCCTAACACTTGCAGGATCCGTTTTTGGCGTTTGCGGGGGAAGGGGGAATTGAAGGCCAACATGAGACCGATCGCCTAAGCTTACTCGCCCCAAACCTCGTGCAACTACTTCATTATCATGCAGGTTCATTAGCGAATCTCTTGAACCCTCGACCTGGGACGTTGAATTGAAGGGATTAGGTCCTCAGCAACATCGCAGGTGAAGTGGGACGCTTCGCGCTGCAAGCGCAGTTTGAGTTTGATATTCCGGGCCACCTCGAGATCAAGACGCGTATCTGCTTTGGTTTTTGCTGGCACGAATCTGTTGCTTTCCTGTTCATAGCCCGGTTTGTTCTCTGGGACATGCGGCTTATATGTCACGAAGCGAAATGAACCCTAACCTTAAATCCCAAATCCCTATAACTTACTATAACTCTTATTCTGGTTCCGTCGCTGCCCGTGTTCCTCGAGAAGTCGGCTTCTTGCGCACTCGGCCAGCTCAGGTCTGCAGCAATCACCATGTCAAAATCACAGGCAGGGCTCAGGGTTTAAGATTTAGGGTTTATAGGGTTTAGGTTTAGGGATTTAGAGTGTAGGGTTTCAGGTTTTCGGGTATCGGCGGGGGTCGGGGGCCGCTTGGATTTTCAGGATGGGAGGTTAGCGCGTTCGCAGGCAGGACGTGGCCGAAAGATGGGGGTTTAGGGTCTTTAGCAGTTTTAGGGGTTTAGATCAACCTCCGGTCTGAGGCACAGTGGCAGTCAGCAGCCTCGTCGACGTCACGAATAATGCTGGAAAGCTGAAGATGTCGCCGCACACCCAGGCCTCGGAGAGATGTAGTGTGTAGGGATACGATTCCAGACAGAATCTAGGGGTGACATAGCATTGGTATTGAAGGTCGGATGGCTTTCGGGAGCAGAAGTATGTGTTGAGTGTCAATCACTCCCACTATCAGATATCCAGGTGTCGTGGCTGGATGGGCCTACGGTTCACGGTTGTCATCCCGATTTGCTGGTAAGACTTTTCGAGGATGTGCAGCCAGATCTCTCTGATGGAGTTCGGAGCTTGGTGAAGAACTATGTCGAGCAGAACCTGCAATCGCCGCTGAGCTTTGATCAAAACATCTCGATTCACCCCGGCTTGAACCTTACTTACACGCTTCGGCATCTGGAATTCGTTTATTCGGACGACCCTATGAACCAGAGCTTTGTCGTCGCACATGCAGCATGCACGGCATATGCCACGGCTCGCAACGGAAGCGTCCAGGCCTTTCCCGAAGCAAACGCCCCGTGGACCGGGCGGCACAGCCGGCTCCCCCTCAGTGACAGGTGGAACCGCGCGATGGGCGAAGGGCAGGAGCAGCTTGTCTTGCTTGGTGGAGCCCGGTTTAGCCAGGAGCTTCTGACAATGTTGGCAAGAAGCTTGCACTACATGGGCTTGCTCTATTCGGAGAATTCCACCCACGTCAAGGATGCGGTGCTGTACTCCACGATCGACTTCGACTGCCCGCAAGTGGACATTTCCCAAGCGCAGTCTGGGGTCCTCATGAGACAAAGGTCTCTTCACTTCCAGGCTCAATGCTTGGACGTGACAACGGCCCCTGCATCAAATTTCAGCTTGCTGAATGCGACATTCAGAGATGTGGTGGAGCAGATTTCAATCAAAGCCTACGTGCCCAATGATCACACAGCTGGGATTACGCTCCATGTTCTTAATGCAACATTGTCTGATGCAAATTTGACATCGTTCCACTCGAAAGCCTTCATGGGGCAGGACAGTCAGTTGAAGGCCCTTGCACAGCAGGCCATTCAGAACAGTATTCCGCTGATCAATGACGCATGGCTTTGTCAGGGGCCGCTCTTGCCGAATCCTCCCCATGACAAGCTGGGGCCCTCGACAACCCCTATGACCTCCATTCCCTAAAGGGGTGTGAATATATTGGGGGGAACAGTTGAACACGGCCATCTTTTTGCGCGGAAATTCTCGAACGAATACTTTTCGCAACAAAAAATCGTTTACCGAAAAATCGCTTTTCCCCAAAAGGTGATCTTCGCGGCTTTCGCACACAGTTGGTTTCGCAAAGCGTTTTTATACAAACGTGCTACCTTTCGCAAGAAGTCGTTTGCCGCAAAATATAGCTTTTCGCAACAAAAGGTCACTCGAAAGTCGCTTTTCGCAAAGACTCGCTTTCGGCAAAAAGTGACTTTCGCAAGAAGTGTATCCTTAACGGCACCCCGGGATGATCCTCCTGCCTGCCACGCTGAGGATCACCTGGACCAGACGCCGATCACCTTCTGCGGCGGTGGATCTTCGGCTTGCGCCCTGGTTCCCTTCGCTCCGCACCCGGCAGTCAGCACCGCGCTCCCGGCCGCAAGGAGATGTCAGGTAGATTTCCACCGTGCTCGAGGGTTGTGTGAGCCTAGGTGCCAACTGCGGGCGCTTCACATCCTGGCTACGTCGAAGTGTCCTGGCACTGCCAGTGCGGGCACCCAGCTGTCTACGACCCCTGCCTGGGCTTCCCATGCCCTGAAGTCCGTGCGAACGATCTGAAGCATCCGCTGGCAAGGCAACTGCGCAAGGGGAGGGAGGAGCCTGCACCCATGGTGCTCCAGCCCCGTCCAAGAAGCCAGCAGGAACCCAATGGCTCCTCCCAGTCTACAGCAGTGTGGGTGAGCATGTTTGGGAACAGCGAATGCAGATTTCTACCAGATGAGGTCATGAGCTTCGGTCGTGTGGGGGAGGGTGATTGCATTCAGAGCTCCGAGTCGGCCTTGACTCCAGCCTTCCAGTTGCTTCGGGACACGAGCGGCGGGAGTGGGTGGCAGCTCTCCCGTGGATGCACGGCAGATTGCTCCGCTTGCAGCCTGATCAATTCGATGCCATTAAGGCGGTGTACTTGCATCAGGTCTGACACATGCCTGCTCGTCTCATCCCTCGAGGATGAATGTGTTGCTTGACAGCACTTCGTTGTGTCAACACGCTTGCTCCCTTCTATGTGTTTACGCACTGAGCACGATGCCGACGGCCTGTTTTAGTAGTAATCCTTTTCCAGCCTGGTACGAGTTGCTTTGCACGTAAGGTTGGAGGCCTGAAACCTTATCCAGATCATGAGCTGGTCTTTACGGCGCAGCGAAGCACTTTGTCCCGCTTTGTCGAGGCGAGGAGATTGCGTGACTGCGTGCCTTGCGGTGTCTTTGAGGACTTGAGCTGCGCGGCCAACCGGGACCAAGGAAACCAAAGTGCCAGTTTGCTGTGCAGAGGCTGCCCCGCGCCTGCCACAGCGTGTGTCTTCCCGAACGTGTCCTGGGGAGAACATCTTGTGCCGAAATCGCCGCTAGGTGTAAAAAGCGGCTACTCGAAGGTGGTTCTGGCCACTCCATCACTCCTCCCTGTTCTGCGTGCCTGTCCGGCTCCGGACGATCGGGGCGCTGTGTCAGGAACTTTGGTGGTCGCAGTCCTGCTCGTGCTCGGCATCATGATGGCAGCTGGAGTGCTGGCGAGGAAGCGATTGGGCCGCGGTTGTCGCTGGAATTGCCGCCTGCGCCTTTGGGTAAGGCTATGCCGCAAGGATAGTCCCTTGGCCGTTCAGAAGCTGTCGCAGGTTTTTTGCAGTTTAGACGGAGAATTTGCATGGGTGCTTCGGATTCGGAACCGTCAAGAAGCGTAAGACACAGTGCATTGCTTTTCATGATCCATCTCATTGCCCAGTTTCGAGAAACCTTTGACCCCTTAAGCGCTACAGTACTCCGTTGAACATAGAAGGTTTCTACCAAGAGCGAAGATTCCATCTGTGCCTGCTGGTGGGGGCGGTCTTGCTGTCAGTTTGCGGACTTGTTTGGATGTGCTGCAATCCGTTGGTCGGGCAGTTGAGTCAGATGGTGGCCACCATGGACGTCAGCGGCTTCGACCTTGAAGGTGCCTCCCGCATCGTCGAAGCTTCCCACGTCCGTGGCACGTGGATTCTCTTCGGTTTCGCCGCTGTCCTCGCCGCCATCTCAGCACTCCGCATTCTCTGGCTGCACGTCCTGGTGCGGGTCGGCACCTCACCTCCCTCCGAGCCGCAGGATATCCCGGATCAGTTGACGGAGCACTGGAGGTCCTTGGTCATCTTCTTGCTCGCAGAGGGAGGCGCCGCTGTTTCTTACTTGGCCTTCGTCTTCTGGCAACGCGACTTCTCCGCTTTGTATGAGCGGCAGCAACATCGAGTTGGTGATCTCGGCATCCTGTCAGGCGCCACAGCATCGAGCGCCTCAGCCGTTTTTTGCATGAAGCTTTTGCTCAGCTGGCTTGCGCCTTTGCTGATCAACTCGCGGCTGTCAACCGGCACAGTGATCTGGGCAACATTTTGGTGCAGGGCAGCATCCTGCCACAGGGCCCATGGTGGCCGTGGACTTGAGACCACCGTGCTTGGCATCCTTCTCACTCAGGAAACCACTGCACTGATCTGGACCATTGCCTACTTTCATTCCGGCTACGCCTCTGCCATGCTACTGTGGTTTCTCGGATGCCCCTCATGCCATACCCAAAAGTTGCAGGCCTTTCCTTCCGCCCGCCTGCAGCAAAAAAGACAACCGATGAGGCTGGGGATGTTCAGCACCTTCCTGAACGGGTTTCTGTTCTGCTTGCTCGCGTTCGTCGCTCCGCACTGGCGCCCCTGGCCCTTGGCCATGGCTTTGGGATGCACCTGAGCCGCTGTTGGTTTAGGATCTCAGCAGGCTGCCTGCAGATCGAGGGTGACTTGTTCGTTTAGAGGTTTCAGGGTTTCTGTGAGAAGCTGGGGTTACGGGTTGAGGGGTGCAGATTTCACGTGCCAACTGCTTATACGCAGACTGCAGCACGTACAGGGTGCATTGTACCACCCCGTCCTTCAACAAGCCTCCTTACAGTAACAGTTTTTAAAGGTGTGGCTACTCTGCAGTTGCTTGTCAACGGCAAGATGGCATGGCTCGTGGTGGATGAATCCTCACTGGCTTTTCTCCTAACTTCCGGCATGGCGACTTTGTACTTCTCGTACTCAGCAGTGATGCTCCTGTCAGAGTTCCTCGGTGCAGGGTTTTGGATCGATTTTTGGTACAGGGTCTTGCGTAGATTTTGGTGTGTTTACGGCCCTAAACACTAAACTCCTCCGGCGGGAGCATCAGCGTTTGGGGATTTATGGTTTTAGGATTAAGGGCTTAGGGTATAGGGTTGAGGGATTTAGGGTTTCGGGTTAAGGGTTACTTGTAGGAATTTAGGGTTTAGGATTCCATAACACTAAGCTTCAAGCAGATAGCCCAGGTCAAAGGCCAGCGTGTCGACGGGGCGGCCCTTGCTTGAAGCTGACCAGCCTGTGGCTGCTTGTTGTAACTCTGTTCCCTAATGTGGCTTGAAGGTTTAGGATTTCGGGCTTCAGGGTTCAGGGTTGAGTCCTGACAAAATTTCTGTTGTTACCCATGGAAAATTGCGTGTGTTTGGGGCTCGTAGGGCTTGTCGCCTTGGAAATGCTAGTAGCGCAGGCCAGGGGCTTCTCTGACCAATAGACCCTCAAGCTGAGACACGAAACCCGAAACCCTAAACCCTCAACCCCTAAACCCTGAACCCTAAACCCGAAACACACCCTTGTGCCATATTTTGCTCACCGACGCAGCTTAAACGCAATCACCATGAACCCCCGACCCCTGAAGCCCTAAACCCCATAGACCCTAGGCCCACAAGCCCCAAAAATCCGAAGCCCCCTACCTTGTACAGCCCAACAGCGCCTGCTGAAGCTCGCAAAGACTGACGAGGCCTTGGGCAGCTCCCGAGTTGAGCTCGTTTCGGTCCTTGCGCCTCCCAGCTGATAGGGTTCAGGGTTCAGGGTTTGTTGTGATTTAGCGATAGGACCGATAGGAGCTGAGAAAGATACGTATCCTCCATTCATCGCATGGATTGCACCAAATGTGAAGTGCAGCTCTGGCCTGACTGTTGAAGGCCATCTCGCTTTCTCCCACCCCGCGCCGTCAAAGGCGGCACACCAGCCAAACCAACTTCTTTCAGGTTTTAGGCCACAGGAAAACATTCGTTTCTAAACACAAAAGGGCCATGCCACCAGCCCCAGCGTGGCATTGCCGAGCTGGCCCGCAAAATCCTGAGCCCCAAGAAGCCGAAGCCCCAAAATCTTGAACTCGAACAGCCAAGAAAACACCAAACTTTTCCCTAGACCTTCAATGAGCTGCGAAGGCTTCTCTGGCACTGGCTCCTGGAGAAGGACAGCCTGCGCGGGGGTTGGAATCTGCCGCAACTTTAGGCTAATTGTGCGAGGCTTGGTTAGGTGCTTGGGGCTGAGTGTTTCGCTCTGATTCTCTGATGGGCGACTTTCTCTCCCTGTGCAGATTTACTCTTTGCGTCGGGCCCAAGCTGATGGTCTTCCCAGCATCGGACTTAAAGCGACACCCTAGACATCCTAATTCCCATCATCTTTTGGCTCGCGCCATCTTGACCAGCTCAGCCCCGACGTGGGACCAGGGCTTAGCGTTTAGGAAGTTTTTTTTTTGCATCTTTGGCACGGGTGATTATCGTCATGATCACCAGTAGAGCCATGCTTATGAACTCCAGCCATGACCTTTTTAATTTTTTGTTCGTTTCCGTAACGAGGCAAATTCAAGGCGCATTTTTGCGTTTCCTCGAGGCAATGGCGGGTGCATGGAGAAACGGACCCACCATGATGCTCATGATGCGCTGGGGGCCCGCGCGCATCATGCGCATCAGAAGGTGTTGTGACCGCTGCTGATATTCATTTCCTGCTCTTGCCATAGTGACATGACATGCTCGCGTCGCCCGCCTTGAAGCAGGAAAAACGACGGCCGCCTTTGGCGGCGGAACGTGGCAAACCGCGGTACCTCGCCGACCTTCACTGCCGTGCCCGAGGACTGCCGCCGCGCTACGTGCCACCATTGAACACCTCCCGCAGCCGCCGACAAATGGGGCGAATACGCAGTTCCTGGCAAATCGGCGACCGCTCCCAGTGAAAGACCGACACTGTCTTATGTGTGCCTCAAACCCTGAGCCCCCGGGCCCCGACCTGAACCCTACCGAACTGCACAAGGGCAACGTGAACTGCTGCGTTTGCGTCCCGAGACCCTTGCAGCCCTCGACAGCCCGGTGTTTACCCCAGCCTCTGTCCTGAGGCGGGGAGGGGCACGGAAGGCATTGCCTGCCACTGTCATGTTCTGGATCCGCAAGTTCGGGGGCGGGAGGAGGGGGGGGAGGGGAAGGGCCCGGCGTTTTGATTTTCTGGGTCCGGAAAGCCGCGAAAAGGGCCCGAGAAGCGATCGCAATCGATTCGAGTCAGTGGTTGTCTTGTCTGTTCTTCTTCTTGTGGTGTGCTTGACGAACTCGTTAACACTGCAGGCCTCCAAGCCTGTCCGACATTTTGTAGAGCTTTCGTCCCCAAGTTTCCTTCGTGGGGTACTGAGTTTAAGGAGTCCTTGCTTGGGGCTTAGGGGGTATACAAAGCGGACCCCTGTTTGGGTATTTCTCAACATATGTGGTCTCCTATACCTTCGAGACAAGAGTCAAATCAGGGACTTCAACGGAAGGGATCCAAGATTTTGGAGAAAGACTCATTTCTACTCGAGGCCAAATGCCCTAGCCCTTGAAAGCCTTAAGCCCTACACCCAGACCATAAATTGCCCTAAACCCTAATCCCTAAATCCTGCACCCTACAACCCTAAACCCCCTGGGCCAAAAAGCCTCGGCCCTAAACCTCCCCTGACCTCTTATTGCCCTCAGCCCATGGCAGACCCCCCGTCCCAGGAGGAGGCTTCGGCTCCAAGCTTCGGCGCGCGCATCAAGTGGCGACGACTCTGCCCTTTGGTCGAATATGTTTTGTCCTTTGGGGGGGGTGGGGGGGGGTCGGGCGGGAGTGGGGGGGGAAAATTTGGGGGGGGGTGCTTAGAGTTTTTAGGTGTTTTGTGACAGTGTTCTGGTTTTGTACGGCGTAGGACTTGGGTGATCAGGGTGTAAGTTTTAGGGTTGGTCTGTTATTGTCTTGTAGGCTTTGGGATGTTGAGACCCCAAGCCCTACCCTGAAATCGTATATCCAAAAGCATGAGTATTCAGACCCTAAAACAAGAACTCAAAAACCCCGAAACCCCTAAAACCTTGACCTTGAACCCTGTCCGGACCCCAGGCTCTGAACCTTGGATTTACCGAGGCCTGTTCTTGGGCTCCTTTGGGCTCATGGTGGATCTCCAGAGAACGCTGAGGACCTGAGTTTTACGGTCTGGTGGTTTAGCGGTTTAGGGCTTAGGGTTTAGGGTTTTATGTTGTTCTTCTGAGGGTTAGACTTAAGTCTCCACATGGGGGGCCTCCTGGTTGTTTTCCCGGTCCTGTGTATAGCAGTGAGGGATCCCGGTCCGAGAAGTCCCTTCCGCCCTTTCCTCCTGCCCGCCACCCCCCCTCACTTACGGGACACCTTGCCCCAATGCTGTAGTCTATGCCATTCTGCCAACTCGGCGCCGTAAATCTTAGCCCCATAAAACCCCAAACCGAAACCCTTTAATGCACTTTCTCCTAACCATAAACCCACGAAAAACAATACTCACATAGTGGGGCGAGGTACATTAACTAGGATGGCTTGGCGCACGCCGCTTACACGTTTCCATTATATCAAAGTCAAGTTTATTTAATCGGTTTTTACTACACTGTTACTACTTACATGTTTGTTTCCCTTTTCATGAATACCTGACAGTACGTCATAGTATTTAATCATATCCTTCAGATACAGATTCATCATCGCATATGTAATCGGAACAATTTTTAGTTTCAGTTTTCAGCCGTTTGTGAAAATTTCACAGCACAATTAGCCAACTGTCTATTCGTTCAAGTAACACATAGTGACATAGGTATTTGTTGCATTTGTGTGCGTTGCCTGGTAATTCCAACTTACCAAAAATGCAACCATCCTCATGCCCTTTCATTAATTGCAGTTACAACATGTCTTTTCGTCACTCAGCTCTAATTTAGAATCTTTCAGGTTTATTATACCTAGGAAATCTTCGATAATTTACTCCTGCTCAAGTTCATTGAACATTTCCATGATCATGTATAAGGTGTTATGCTTTTAAGCCGTGTTGGTTAAGGTTCTTTTGCAACCCAAGTCACGACAAAAACACGTTTAAAGACAAACCGGGTTACACCGTCAATCATGGGAAGTTCGTTGTCCATCCAACAGACAAACACACAACCTTTAATCAAACCCTCCGCCAAAATTCATAACCTTATACATGTTCATCCTAAATTCAAGTTAGGTGAATGTATATTTGCAATTGATAACCCTGAACAATATACAAAGTTTTTGTTGAACACACCGTCCTTCACATCCGAACTGTACTTCTAGAAATTCACCTTGTTTACATCGGTGCTTCTCGTTATTGCCGTGTGAAGCCATTCCTTGGTGACCCTCCAATGGTGATACTCGAAGATCTTTATAAAGTGCTCTATGCTACTACCTTGGATGCTGTGGCAAGTGTAGCAATATGCGAAGGTACAGTGCTTCCTCAAAATATCCACCGGGACTTGTTGCGATTGCCTTTCCACCTCATTGCATAAAACCACCGTATCGCGATTTATGTTTTGGATGACATACCTGAAGTTCACAATTTAACTTATGAATCGTTGTTTTTACGTCAAGCCTATTGACCCCCTGGAACCCCAAACTTAAAACCCAAACTTACAGAAACAACCAACAAAACCAAAAAAAGCTACTAGACCATTGGTCTCAAATCAGCATCGTCGCAATCCATGCGATTGATCACTTCAGTCATTGGCATGTCATCACATTGATGTCATTTTCACGACCGTTGACATCACGAAAGAGTATCAGCACCATAGCCAACGCACGGAATGGAGGCTTGGATTTTGCGGTCAGAATGCCTATACAAAGCTGCGACAGTGACAACCTCAACGCATCACGGCAACGCGAAAGCCTTTTACAACGCATCGAACAATAACATGCTTCTTCACAAAGGTTTTCAGCACGAGGCATCGAAATATTGCCGCTGGCTTGTCGCATCGCTCATCAGCTCCTGCCACGAATTTTGGTTCAGAAGCAACAAAATGTAAAACAAAGCAGTCAAGTCAGACTTAATCACAGGTAAGTTGTTGTCCGTCCTGTTCTCGATGATCTGCTGGAAGAGCACATGTATGCGTCACATGTCAGGGAAAAAGAGAGTGTATAAGGCAGGTTGGTAAGGAAGCGGGGGTGTGATACACCAGTTGTTATTTTCTTGTTTTGTCCAGGTTTTTTTAGCATTGGTGAGCGACTGGACAACGGCACCGATTGGTACACTGGCGCTCACACTTACATGATGAGAAAACGAAACGGTCTTGACGGTCAAGTCAATGGTGGTCTCATCGAAAGCCGCAGCCTGAAGGCAAAGTTTATCGGATTTTGCATTCAAAGACGAAACGCAGAGAGCGAGAGAGACAGATATGTAACTGTTTTCTCTCATCCAAGTAGACGTCATGGAGATCACAAGGGGGCATAAGTTGGTGCTAATGCCCGAAGGCAAAACAAAAGAGCGGTTGCGAACATACATCAGGGTCCTCAAGAAAAAGTTTTTCACCGATCAGAGACATGCCAAGCACAACCAAGGCAACACTCGTTCATTCTTTTGCTATTTTTGCATCTCGCTACAACTTCATGTATCTTTTGAAACTTTCCTGGTTCTGGGTTTCATGCTTACCCGCCATGGTTTCTGCGGAGATCACGGCTTCATCGGTAGTGGTCTTCTTCGCAGTAGTTTGGATCTCTCCCAGTGTAGCTTCAAGGCTGGGGATACACAATACACAATGAAAGCTCCACGTGCTTATGTCGCAGACTCTCAAGCAAGGTCTTGATCTTGCCAGTGTTGCCTTCATTCAGTGTCGCATGAACCAAGGGGAGCAAATCGTTCTCGTAATCCATGGAATGCCCCGACATTGACGTGATACAACCCAATAAGGAAAGATTCGAGCAACAACTGCTACATACCAACCAATCAAAACACACGCCCCACACACACACACACAGTCTTGCAGGTTTTCAAGGCAAAGGCTTTTGACAAGGAGTTTAGGGAAGATCCTATGGAGGATGGGGCGAGGCGGGGATATCAAAATCAGGGATTTTAGGAAGGAACGTTGGGAATCGTAGGGTAGACCCTCGGGATAAAACGATAGAGGCGTTGGGGCGAAAGCTGGGACGTTACGGGAGGCTATCCCTCACTTTTTGCAAGCGTTGTGGTCGGTGGGTTTACAGCGTGTTATTTTATTAGTTGTTTTGACGGATCTTCCATGCGGTTCAATACTCGGGCGAAGGCCCATCACTTGCGTCACGCCAGTTATTGCGTGTTGGCAGTGCCAACCTGAGTGTCGATAGAGGACACTCCGCCCAAGAGATGCATGCCAGCTGTTACTATCTCCTGCGAAATCCCGTGGCCAAGCTCTTGGGAAGGAGCATGTTTTCAGTGCTTCAACGACCACCTACGAAAGGACTGATTTCGTATACATCGATCCCGTGGGAGTGGTCATGATGCTGGGTGAGAAGGGTCACAAATGCTACTTTTGAAATGCTGGTCAACCTTGACATTGTTCTCCACGCGAAGTACGTGCACAAGCTGACCAAGCAACGGCTTGATCCAACACGTGCTCCACATCCTGGTGCTCTTCATCATACAAGCGCTGCACAATGTCTTCATAGATCGGCCTGTGACTCAGGAGGAGTACAATGCGGTAGCAAGACCGGCAGAGCCAAAGGGACCACCGCCCAATCGTAGTGCTTCAGGGCGGAACAAGGGCAAGGGGAGAGGCAGAACGCAAGATCAACACGGCGAAGACCGTGAACGCGATCGTGAGTATCATCGACGCTGGGATCGTTAGCTCGCTGGGTGCTCTACTACCTCTCTGTCTTCCCCGTCTACTACACTTTGGTGACCACGGCATACATACAATGTCACACGCTGTTTCCTTCTTCAGTGGCATGATTTTCCCTTTCCAGTTCAGGGGATCGCCATTGACGCTGCCTCGTGTCACAAAGTCATTAGTTGGGAATATGAGCGCACACACATTACTTTCAGGTTGCCGCGGAGACACTTTACTTTTCATGGTCAAGTCGCGAGTCTCTTCCTATGTGAGCAAGACCGAAGGTCTAACCCATGGGGGGTGCGAACAGACCTCGATGCCTCGTGCAATTCGTGGTGTCGCTGCCTGGGCCGTATAAGAGTCCATCGCTGGGCTGCGTTGCAGACTGTGATTAACCAATGATCCAAATACTTTCCAAACTTCTCGTCTGCCTTGCAGAGAGTAGACAGGATGTGTTTCAATGCTCCGCTTACCGGCAACATTGGCTCAAGTGGGACTTGCAACTAAAACAGCTCAACATTCACAAGTACAGCTAGCAACTATTAGCATTCCTTTGATTCAGTCGTACATGTGTGTGTGTGCCTCCCCGCTGCATAGACCAGCAGTCTGCTAAGAGACAAAACAAGGGTCCACTGCGTGCTGCTACCGCAGGGGAGTGGGAAGATACGATCCTATCATCCAGATCTTATCAGGCCACCTCAACATCAACACTACGCTCGGTGAGGTGAGCTACAACGTATATACCCACAACAAACCCTCACGCAACAATAGATTACATTTAATATCAATTATTGTTGATGATTTCGTGGATTCGAAATCCTTCTCTCGTAGTAGTCCATTGTTGAATCAAGTATACGTGAGGGGGCGACATAATGCAATTCATATTGTTTCTTCTGCACAAAAAACTTAACGCACTGTCTCCAATCATTCGTGTCGATAGTCGTTATTCTTCTCTAGATTAAAGAGTTACAAAGAAATAGTAACACTGGTTGAAGAATTACGCGCCGCTGTAATTAAGAAGTCTTCTGTAGCAGATGCTCGAAATTTACGAGAAGCAACTACATTATAATTACAAGTCGATGTCACTGATATGTTTTACAGCGCTTTGATTCCAAATTAATTATTGTGCTGTCAGTCTGCCTATCTATTACTGGTGTGGTTCCTGCATCTCTAAAGCGCAAAATCAAGGTGAATCAACAAGTCATCGACCTTCAAAAAACGTGAAAAACAATTCTAAGATAGACGAAAAAACGTGGACAAAAGCAAAACGTGAAACACAACCTAAAAAAACATAATGAACTTAACACAAACTTGAAACAACGTAAAACAGTTAAAACAACAACTTAAAAAAAGCTTGAAAATGTGAAAAAGGTTTACAAAACTATAAAGAAAATAAACCCTAAATACACAACGCAGAAGGTATTGGTAAGCCAACCGGTGGCCCCATATTCAATCCAAACGAGGGGGTTCCCTCGTTTGGATTGGAAAGACACTGTTCATAATGCTGAAACCAGGCTTGTTTTCCAACTTCACTGGGAGTTCGGGGTCTGACAACCAGTACTTGTGACATGTGGTTGGAAGTGCAACGGGGTCGGATGCCGGGATTCAAGTCAAACCTACTGTTTGCTGGCTCTGGTATGAAAGTGCGGAGCCCGCGCCGAGCATCATGACCATCATGCCGGGTTTCCGGGGAGGGGGAGCGGGGAGGTTGTCACGTTTTTTTCACGTTTGTTTTGGGGACCCTTCCGAACGTTGCCTTGTCGGTCACATTTTCTCAACGTTTTCGCACATGTTTATTTCGCATTTTCACCTTTTTTCCGCGTTTATTTCATATGTTTTCTACATATTTTCGGCGCCTGCGAATTCACGTCTTCACGTTGTCTTCCACGTTTGTCGTCATGGAAAAAAGCTGGAATTCGCAGGCGCCGAAAATGTTTAAAAAACATAAAATAAACGTGGAAAAGAGGTGAAAAGGGTGCAAAAAGGTGTCCGAAAATGTGGAAAAAAAAAACCGTGACCGACAAAGCAGCGTCCGGAAGGGCTCCCAAAAAACGGTGACACCCCCCCACCCTCCCTCGCCCCCTTCTCCCCCTTCCCCTCCCCCTTCCCGCCTCCCCCTTTCTACTTTTTCGTGCGTTCTTCCATTTTGTCCGGGACATCCCGTAAACATTCTCAGAAGTCGTTATCAACCCACGAAAAGGCTCCACAAATCGAAGCGCGTAAGCAGCCAGCACCACCACAAACGAGCATCATGAGCATCAGCCGGGTTTCGGGCGAAATGAAAGCGAGCATCATGAGCATCAGCCGGGTTTGGTGCCTTTGGAGGCTGTTGTTGGCTGCTTACTCGGATGGATTGGTGGGTCTTTGGGTGCCTTTGGAGGCACAGTCTGGGTATCTCGTTGCTGCCAATGTTGTAAGTTTCTGTCTGTTGTTCTTGCGTTTGTTGTGTGCTGTTGCCTCTTCTGTGTGTTTCCATGTGCGTTTTCTGTGTGCAGTTACCTTTCTTTGTGCGTTTTTTTCACATTTTTTCTACGTGTTGCTTGGCGGCCGTTACCTTGTCTATACCATTTTTTTTCACAGTTGTTTTGCGTTTGTTTGTGCATTGTACGTGCGCCGTTACTTTTTTTAATGCGTTTGTATTCACGTTTTTTGTATGTTTTCTATTATCTCAACATCCCAAGAGGAGATAGGATGCGGACGACCCAAAATTATTGATTAACAATTTATGAAAAATAATATTGTTACCTGTAATTTTGTAATCTCGCCTTTCAATCGCTTCACCTCCGAAATCAGATGCTGAACTGCCCCCTATAAAACAACAGTCATTTTACTATATGCAGCATCATTATGACATATGCTATAAAGCCAAGGTTGCTTTTCTTATCTTCGTCTGTAATAACGATGGTATGCTTGCGGTTTAATATATTTACCTGCTTTATAACATTCTTTCGTATTTACCTCTTTAATGTTCGCTTAGCATCTGATGTTTGAGTTAAAGCCACACACGATACAAGTCTTCCAATATCTGCTTTATTCGTTGTTGTAACGAAACCATAAACATCAACGCTTGTTGTTGTAGCGTCCAATCTTGATAAACTGCTACTACTTAATCTTATCATCTGGGTTATTGATAGTTAGTTTCTGCGCTCCTGCGTCGTCAATGTGTGTTATTTCTACATTACCTCATAAATTTACTTTTCCGTCTGTTAATTGAAATTCTGGCGTGCTACTTTCTAAACCCATTACTAAATTCAATTCACCTAAACTATCACCGTTTCTCATATTGGGCGTCTAAGACTTCTCTGATTTCTCCGCTATTGTGTAATTTAAATTTACCCAACAAATAACATCTGCTTCACTAACAATATTACCTACGCTATTAAACGTCTGGGTCTGGATATTCGTATCTGCGATGTTTAATGTTATGCTTGATGAATTGTCATTATTCTGAATTCCGATACTACCTGTGGCAGGGTCTGCTGTTCTGGCTTTTTGCAGACTAAAGTTAATCTTCTTTTCTCCGATAATTTTTAGTGAGTTATTAGCATCTGCTCTTTGAAATAAACGGTTTTTCGAACTTAATAATTCTTGTCCCGATACAGCTAAATCGGTAGCGATATAACATCTGCGAATTGTGTTTCACGTGCTACATTTATTACCTTTCCAACTTGTCCTGCTACTCCAATACTTACTTGAGCACTGCCACCCGTACTGCCAATACGTGATCTGTTATCATTATTGGGCGTTTCTTGTATAACCATTTCAGTCCCTTGACTGTCATTACCAGCATTTAAACAATTAAACTTCCTATTTAAGAATCGCCATTGCCCCTGACCGTCGTTAATTGTTGAGGTAGGCCACGTGTTGCCACTGTTTTTATTCATAACTCAACCATTTGAATCAATGGGCAGTGCTATAGTGTCGTTATCCAATATTAATGTGTCTTTGAAATGAACGGGCTAAAATAGTTTTGTATTGTTTGGTCTTTTTTACATTCTATATAAGTATTTGTGTCGGCGTCTGTTGACGCTCCTAACATAAGTATTATGGCTTCTTGGTCTGTTCTCAAATCCATTGATACATTAATTTTTGTTGCATTGCTATATCTTTCAATATTTGTATTACCATTTGTTAAAATGATATTATTTGTGAACTACATTATTTGTAAACTTTCAGCTAACCAGTGATGAATTATTATTGATATTTCTGTTTCCTGAGAGATTTACATGTACATCTATCACATTGTCGTCGTTTTTTTGCAATAATTTCATGCTTCTGTAAAGTTATATAATTCGTGGCATGTTTAAACACACCAACAACTGTATCACCTCCTCCTCATTGATTGCTAAATAGCAATCCGTTCATGGCTCAATGTTAAACGTTTCGTTTTTAAAAGTTATACAGCTGTGGATAATTGTAGGTGCTGTACAATTTATCAGCGGAAAACTGCTAAATCTGTCACAAAAATCCGGGTAGGGTAGGCTTGTACAGGGTCAGCATGCGGCTCCTTGCGCAGATCGCTGTGGCCATGGCTGCCAACATCACAGCGCCAAAAGACCCCACCAATTGGGGGTGAGTCTTGTGGGGATGGGATAACACTCCGGAAATTGAGGAAGTCATCCCAAAGCCGGACCGAGGAGCTTCTGTGGGAATGGCTAGAAAGCTTTCTTACTTCCTTGAGACCACCCTGCCCGAGAACTCCCTGAGCGGAGTCAAATGGCAGAGAGTGGAGGGCGAAGCCGGAACTCCCGCTGGTTTATCACGCTCTGGATAAACTTCTTGGTCTGGATCGCTGACACAGGGTTTGTCTACTGCGGGATCCTTTGCACTTCTGTGGGCTACGCGGCTCGATGGGCATACTGGCTCGCCGTATCTGTGGTTGGTGTGCTCTGCCTCCAGATGGCCGTCTGGACCGTTTCGTGCGTCATTATCCCGTTGTTTCGACGCTTCTATGCCTTGTACCGTTACTTGACGGGCCAAGGGCCGTGGCACGAGGTGGTCGGTCCGACTCCATGGAATGTTTTCCTTCCGCCCCAAATGGAAGGGCCCCGGAACGAATACTCCTGGGACTGCCCAATACGTGCAACAAAAGATTCGTGGCGGAAGCCAAAACCGCGAGTCCCTGGACCTCGTTTCAGACGGGGTGGCCGTCGCACGGCTTCGGCATGGAGCCCTCACAGGACGGACGGACCGTCACGGCTACGTGGCAAGGTGCAATTCTGTTCACTCGAGCAGCCCTCTGCTCCCCTGACCCGTGTACCTCTCCAGACTGTGCTGAGCTGCACGTTGCCCTGAGTGCTGTCGTCCCCAGGTCTTCTGAAGTCAACATGCAGGAGGCAGCACGGAAGGGCACACTTGCCCGGCGCTGACGGCCACTTCCTTTCGGGAGTGCCTTACCTGCAGGAATGTTGCGCCGGGGTGTGTCTCGATGCTGCGGGGGCGTCAAAAGATGCCTTTGCCGACGGAGGGCTTTCTGCCCGAGGCGCGTCTCGCCCCCGGTCGAGGAAAGCCGCACCCGGGACTTGCACGAGGACTCCGAGACCGAGTCAGAAGGAGGAGACGGGACCCCTTGTGTTGCAGCCGAGAAAGATAGCTGCAAGGAGGACTTCGCGTGTGAAGATGACGGCTACTACTTCCGAGCTTGTCAAAAGCACCGGGACATGTACGAAGTGCGAAGCCTCACGCCTTAGGCGGAGGTGCGCTATCTCGGTTGCGAGACACGTGCCGTGCCCGGACCCTCGACTTCTCAGCCGGTGACGGGCCTTCCATCTCTCAACACCTCGTTGCTCTTCCAGCCACGAGCCCAGCCTTCGACCTTGGGCACTGCGCCCACCCCCATTCTCCCGGACCGTCCAACGAGAGCCGGGGCGTTCACGGAGGTCGAACCTATAGGACGACTGTGACGAGGCTACGAAGGCCATCCAAGCCATCGCTTAAGGCCGTTTTGAGCTGCGACGATGCTTCAGCCTACGGCAAGGGCAAGGTGGCCAGCAGTGGCAAAGAGGAGAGACTCTTTTTTTTCGGGGATGTGACATGCTGACCGTCTCCGTGTGCATGCACCACCGCGAAAGAACGTTTCCACGCACTTCGGTCAGCAGGAGCCCAAGGTCGTCCTCAGATAGGAGGCATGCGGCTTCGCGCGTTTTCGCTTGGGGGGAGGGATGTGAAGCAGACCACCACCTCTCCGCTGCGGACTTTTCTTGCGGTCGCGGTCTTGTGGTTTGAGTTCTTTTCCTGACCCTCGTTCTCCCCTCCTCCTTACGTGTCCCGACACTTGCGTTGCGTCTTCATCCAGCTCCTTGTTGGAGTCTTCTCGGTAGATGGCGCCGTCTCTGGCCGCCTGGCTTGTGTCGTCCCGGGCGATGCCCGAGGGGATCAATGGGGGGGAACTCATCTTCTTCACAAAATGGGACCTCATTTTCTGAAGAGCTCGAGCCGGGGCACGCCTCGCGCCCGGTTCCCTCTCTTCAAGAGGAGACGGAAGGAGAGAGAAGGGAACTTTCGACGAATCGGCCGATGGGGTCTTGCCACAGCCGGATGCTCCGGGCAGAGGGCCTTCTTTCACAAGAGATCGCCAGCACCGTCTCATCCTGGCAAGCCCGAACGGTGCAATCCTTGCCCGCACGACAGAGGAACGGCGAGCCGGAGGGAAGGGCTCCAAGAAGGGAACCAAGAGCTCAAAAAGGGTTCGAAAGGAAAGGGGAAAGACAAGAGCCGGTGGGACCTTCCAAGAGAGCTTGGTTGGGGGCACTCTCGGATCCGCGACCTCGTCCGGGACGTCCACCTCCAAGATCCGAACAACCATGAGCGCAGATGGAGGCGGGACCTGGAGCTCACAAGGGTTCATCGACACTTCCGACGGGTTCCGACGCTATGCGAAAGAGCTGTGTCTTTCGGAGCAGTGCTTGGCTGTGCGACCAGACCACATCCCCGCTACGAGCATTCGGCTCCTGGAACCGGGGCTTCTTCTTCTTGCTACCTGGATGCGGGGTACCTGGCCCGGCCGTGACATCTTTCTTGGCCGGGATCGACTCCGCTGACGAGGTCACCCTCTTCATCAGGGGGTCGAAGACGGACCAGTGCAACAGGGGGGAGTACCGATATCATTTCCGGACCGCTGGACATCTGTCCGTCAAGGCCGCGATATGCCTCTTCAACGCCTGCTTGCTCAGGTTCCCTGGCAACCCAGAGGCCTTCAAGCAGCAGGAGAGCCAGAAGGCTCCCTCGCAACACACAGCCTTTGAGGTTCGGCGGAGCTTCTGCTATATGGGCAACGTTTGGAGACTCCTCCCTCGTGGGACGCCAAGGATGGCACAGACTGACCTCACACCGCACTGAGCAGCTCACCGTGGTGCACTTCGCGCCCGGTGACCCCTCCCTTGCTATCTCACGACTGCGCTTCGCGCCCGGGTGTTATGGAAGGGGGGGGTGAACTCGAACGGGCAAACGACCTTTCAGTGCTCCGCGCGCAAACAGAGGCAATATGTGCGAGCGCCTTCTGCAGTGAACTTGGACGTACAGCCTAAGCGTGCGTAGGGCTCTCTGTAGCTTTAGCTCCGCTGTGGATCAAGCGTGGGTAAGCTTGTACAGTCAGTTGCATGTTTCACCGCTCATAACCATCAAGGGCGACTTGCTTGTCATGAAGTCTGTGGCAAGGGGCTTCGACAAAAAATCAGCCATTGCAGACTTGGTTGGCTTTGAACCGGACGTACTTGGGATAGTGACGCCCAACTCACTGGCTTTGTTGAGCATCTGTTCCCGCTGGGAAGCAGTATGGCCCCCAACGACCTTTGAACTCCCGAAGCGAATGCTCCACTGACCTCGGGAACTTTACGCTGATACGCCATGGCAGAGGCACAGCTTCCGATACTTCAAGACGTTGAGCACACAGCACTACAATAAGCTCGTTTGATTTGCGAATGCACGGCACAACTTTCGGAACAAACCGTCGCAACACTTCAATCATGCAAAGCATGCCATGTCTATTTTCCAACGCTGACACGATGGCTTGAATTTCATTAGAGACACCTCGCCACACTATATGCTTATTGTTATTCGTCGGTTTATGGTTGAGGGAAAGTGCATGAAATGGTTTAGGTTTGGGGCTTTATGGTGGGATTGTGGGCTAAGGAATAACGGTGATTTTGGGATGACGGTTGTCGGGAATTTTGGGCTAAGATTTTGGGCGCCGAGTTGGTGGAATGGTTTCATAGACTATTGTTTCGAAAGTCCCTTCGTGCTTTTGAAGGCACAACAGCGAGTTCAGCGCATGGGACGACATGAATGCCTTGATTGCCTCCTTGTTGAGTTCGCGCCATGCGGTGCTCGATCCTGATCCCGACTCTGGCCTCAAGATACTATTTTTCGTTTGTTTGCCGGATTTCGCATTAAACCCGTGATCTTTTTCAATGTGCTTGTATATGTTTGGGCGGGGCTGTCCGTTTGCAGGTGTCTCGGGTCAATCGATTGTTGAGGGTGTCGTTTTGCTCTTCGTGTCAAGGGTTGTGAGTTTATTTTGGAAACCTTTTTTTGGGTGTGCGCGTGGTTTTGGATGCTGTTCGTTGCTTTCAGGACCTCTGTTCCTTTCCTTTTGGTGTTTTTTTGCTTTGATTTTTTGGGCTTTGACGTTACTTCCTTAGCAGACACGGTCCTCCCACAAGTCGAGATATCATCCCAACAGAGACCTGATAACGAACCGCCTGCCGCCTGCGGCTTTCAGAGACTTTGAGTTTATAGTGTAACGCAAAACCTTCGATCTGGGGCTTTAAATCCAAGTCCTGAACGACCCCAAACCCTAAATTCCTAAACCCCATCTTCGTCGGGCTGCTAGGATTCGACTCTTGCGCCACTCGTGCGCCGCTACGACCTGGCGCGCACGGCACGGGCGCGTTGCAGTGGGTTGGGTGCCACGTGCCGCTTGGCGGCCACCCCGGGTTTAGTGCGGAGCGGTGGATTTCGGGGGAGTTAGACGGTTGACAAGGTTTTAGGGTTTAGGGGCTTAGGTTAAGTTCAGGGTAGTTTGGTTTGGGTTTAGTGTCGGGTTTGATGTTGTAGGCGAGGGTGTAGGGTTTGCGGGTATACCAAACCATGAATCGTAGCCTATACCCAGTATGCGGTGTAGCATTCCTCCGAAACGAATCAGGGGTCCGAATGCACACCTCGCGCGGCTGAAAATCCTAACTTTCAACCCTTCTACCCCCAACTCCAAACCCTGTACCCTAATCCCTAAACCCTACATCAGAAGCTCGAAACGCTAGACCTCAAAACTCGAACCTGGAACTGGCCCGAGGTTTCGTTTTGGCTTTCCTTGCTGACGTGCTGGGCTCCAGTCTTGCAATCCGGTATTCCTGTCGGCCTGGCTATAAGTTTCTCCGGCGGCAAGTGCTTTAGGGTTTAGGATAGAGTTGAAGATTCTAAACCCTACCTAAACCCTAAACTCAAAGGTTTGGCAGATTTGAGATCCCGATTTCCTCTATGGTTCGTGCGAGGTTAAGGTTGCGGGTTGAGGGTTTGCGAGTTCTACGTGGGCTGGTTGAACTGGGCCATCGTTACCAAACCTGGACTCTCAACCCGAAAAGCCTAAACCCTAAACTCTACACCCCAAGGCCTAAACCCTAAACGACCCTAAACTCTCCATCAGAAATCCTACCCCGCTCTCAGGTTCCTGGCCCTGGCTCTTTCCAGAAGCATCGGGTTCATAGGACCGGGCCCCTTGGAGTTGGGAAGGGCAGAGAGTTCTGGCTTCAGAGATCAGGGCCCAAGGTATTCCATGAGCTTTCGCAGTCACTGCAAGGGCTAAGAGGTTTAGTGTGTAGGGTTGAAATGTTTAGGGCTGGGTGTTGGTGCTTGGGAGAGACTGACCATAGCAGGCCCTGGGAGGTACTGTACCGGGTCTGACAGGGATTGTGCAAAGTAGTCGTGGAATCGGAAGGAAGTCTGGCATATGCAAGTGGCTTGTTGGTTTTTAACCTTCCCGACTATGTTGGCTTGTTGGACTTCGGGGAGCTCCAGCGCTGTGGCAGCGGCTTTTGCAGTGCCGTGGCCTTCTCTATGAAGACAGCGATTGGGTCGGGACTTCTTGCGAAAGCCGCTGTGGAGTTCCTCCCTCTCCTAGTCTCGTTCTCCTGGACGCTCTTTCGGATTGGGTTCTTCTTGGCCTTGGACAGTCGCAACGCAGATGCAGTCAAGGCTTTGATGTGGGTGACTTTGAGTTGCATGCTGCGGCTGTCACCGTTGCCAGGACCCCCCCTCACAGCAGAGCAAACACAAAGTCCATAGGAGGGCCCTTGTGATATCAATATTATTCCCTAAACACACCATTATTATTCCTTAAACCCTAAACCATTTCATGCGACGATGCCTCAACTGTTCGATGTAGAGGAACCGCTGCATTCATCGCCAGCCCCGGGCAAGAAGTCATTCTGTGGTTCTCCGCCTTCCTCCTCATGCCAGCAATGCTATTGGTGATCGGGCTGTTATTTAGGTTTAGGGTTTCGGGTTTAGTAGCTGATTTTGTTCAGGTCGGGACCCTACTGACCTGCAGGTAGAGTAGGAAGCTGTTCAAAACTTTGCCTGCCTCGTTGTCGTGGAGCTGCAAGCCCAGGCAGTCATCGTGAAATTTCGGCTTACACATCTTGGCTGGTACTTCCTGTGGGGTTGGGTCCTCTACCTGGTGCCGCTGCTTATGATGGCACGCTACGCTTTGGGAATGGACCTTGCAACTTTGCTACATCGCCTCTACAAGTACTTGAAAGCCGACTGGCCATCCTTCTTGGCAGAGTTCACACTTTCGGACGTGGTGTTGTCCGACTTGTTCTTTGCCGTTCTCTTCTCAAAGCCCTCTTAAACTGCGGCAGCCAACCGCAGAATCATGATAATCACGCTACCAATTCGATGCTGACTCTCTTGCCCAAAGCAGGAGCCGGCCGGTTAATTTGTGCAACCTCCGCCTTACGGTTGTAGTACGGCTGGCGGGGGCAGCTACCAGAAGCGTAGTTAATTTTGCAAGTCATGCGAGCAGCTGGTGTCGTTGGGTGCCGCAGCAGCCATGATATCATTCCAGACCTCAATAGCAATACCACTGAGTTCGCGAGCTCCTACATGCTAGATAAGCCCGTAGTGCTAGATCCTAAGCGGTGAACGGAAGTTGAATACCCAGCGGTACCCGAAGAAGCCGACGACGTCACTCTTCATTTAGTCGAACACGCAGGGGGCCCTCTGTTAACCCTGAACCCTACACCCGTAAAGGATGGTTTAGGCTTCACGAAGTCAGGCCTGAGCCCCAAGCCCGAAGCGCATACTTCGAGGCCCCTCTCTTTAGACACAGCTCGGTTTCTGAGCTTTTCTTGGATGTGGGCAAAGGTGAAAAAGTGCACGGCAGCCAGGCCTTGAAAGCTTATGTTGGAATTCAGAGCCCAAATTGCAGGGATACTCAGGCATTCCTGCGGCTTCAGGGTATCGGGTTGAAGCCTAGGTCTTTGTTGGAGTAAGGGGTTGACGGGGGTTTATGCAGCTGATAGGGTGCGGAGAGTCGGATGCAGTTTTCAAGGTTTGAGGGCTTCGAAGGCCTGGGCGCCTAGCTGGGTTTCTGCACGGTTGTGTCGCCCTGCTCAGCCCTGGTCCAAACGTTCTTGTCACCCAAAACGTGCAAATATCATCCGACGTATCCTTCGGTGGAATGCTTAGTTACCCTTATAACTAATAATCAAACCCACGCCTTTGGCAGGGTAAGGTACGACCTCTGGAGATCTGATGCCCTGATTCCCTGATCTTATTTTTTGGTGCTTACTTCGCCTGACCGCTTTTGGCTTGAGTGTCTCGCAGTCGTCCGGGCTCAGCGGACGTGGTTAGATCAAGCCCTTCAAGCGAGATGGTGGAGATACAGTACGCATGGTTTGCAAGCCTCTGGCTGATGTCAGACCTTCGTGCAGATGAAGCAAGTGGAGCCCGGCTCCCTAGAACTGCTCTCACAGTTCTGTGCTCGAACTTCGGATGTCGAAGCCAAGGCCATCTATATCAGGACTGAGCAGGACGTGCTGAGAGCGGTCGAGCAGGTGCACAAGAAGGCTCCTTCGGAAGCGTCAGATACTGTAGTAAAGGGCACAGGCACTTGGAATCAACGCAGCAGCTCCACCTGGTTGAAGGCGAGGTGGCAGCAGCGAAAGGCCCGCGGTCTGCTGGAGACCCGCATGCTCAGTCGAATCGGGCTGCTGCAGGCAGCTGCCACTTTTTGCATGTTGCCCACTCAAGCCGAAGCAGCATCCTGCACCAGGCAGTTTGGGAAGCAGTCTCCTGCTGCTGTCCAGCCGTGCCCGAAAGCGAGCCGGACGAGCTTGAGTTCGGAGGTGGGTCAAGCTTGCGAAGGGTTTCCCTGCTCACAGCATGTTTCTGTTTTCAAGACACTGCGACTCCACGGCGTTACACTGCATTGACATGTGCTGACTTTCGCCCGGATCTGAGTGTGTTGACCCTCACTGAGAAGAGGTCCGTGGAGCGTGCCCGGCCATACAGCAGGACGACATACATCCATCCTTCAATGACATCAGTGATACGTTCAAGGCTCAGACATCAGCACGATTTCTTCCACACAGAGGTAGGTGTAGGTGTGTAGGGGTGTGTGTGTGTGTG
>CAJNJA010011041.1:0-13871 GCA_905231915.1 Symbiodinium necroappetens | reverse complement strand
TGCACTAGTTACAAACGAACAGAACCACAGCAGAGGTCCTGCGCTTGACAGCGAGGCAAACCCGCCGATCCCCACAGTACTCCCTGAAGCCATGGCATCTGCTGCAATGGACGCCGGAGAGGCCAATGGAGGCGAGCGCAGAGCACGCAAGCGTGGAGTACAGATAGCCCAACGCATCCAGAATTTGATGAACTCAGCGCTGATTGCGCTCAGTTTTCGCTTTTCTGTTCGAGGGTCTGCCACACGCAGCCACAAGCGCTTGCCCGAAGCTTGCACCATCCTGAGATCACTCTTCCTATGCAATTCCACGTGCTTAGCAGAAAGAAGTTTCCCCCCGATCGGCAGGCCTGAGCCGGGCGGGCTGCTGGTAAAATGAAGTGAACTGCTAAGGGAATCTGTGATGGCTTGCCAGGTGCCAGGACTGACACTATAACTAGTGCCAAGCGGTCGAGCCAGGTCAGCATACAAACAAGAAAGCCATGGTCGGAGCACCGGCGATACCTGTAGAAGCCAGTGCAGGAAGCCAATTAAGGCCTCGAGGTCCTTGCGGCACGTGTGCTTGTGTTCAAGAACTTGCACGCAGAGTGCAAGGAGCTTGTGAAGCTTTTCCTGGGGGACGCAAAACACCTGTGCCCGAAGATTAAACTGCCATCCAATCCATCGGACAATGCTTCCTAGCTGAAGCTTGGCGAAACTGATCGGTACCCCGAACACCCCACAGAAGCACAGAAGGAGACTTGCCCCTAGCTCGATCACACTGCTGGGTTGCACAAGAAAGAAATCGTCCACGTACGCCCAAAGGGCATGCTGCACCCACAGGAGCAGGTGGAACATGCGCACCATGAAGGCTGAAATCCGCTGGAACCAGTGAGCACTGAACGAACCCCCGAAGGGAGCCAGTTTATTATCTGCCTGGAAGCCAAGCAGACCCTGTTCATCAGGATGTATCCGAACAGTCTTATGCGCGGCCCGAATGTCTAATGAGAAGCCTGCCAGTTCGGTGCCGCTGCCACGCAATGGGGTAGCATTAAGAACATCCTGCACTCCCGGGAGGGAGTATTTCTCGGGGATCGTGACCGAAGGATTCGTACCTGACACGGTTGTGTCCACGATCAGCCGCGGCTTCCGCCACTGGCCGCCCAGCTGATCACCGCCCACGATACTGCACTTCCCGACGGCAAGTCTGCTGCCCCATCTAGCCCGAGCTGTCTCAAGGTCAGGAACCGAAAACACCCAGCCCTCCTGAACTTCCTTTTGCACGAGCTGGGCCAGCAATTCTGGCTGCTCGGTGGCCTGCTTCCAGTTCTCCTGGAAGCAGATGATGAGCTCCTCAGTGCACGCAGAATCCTCAGCCTGAACTGGCACAAAATGCCCGTTGGGACACCACGCAACAGGGCGGGCCAAAGCGCATTGTCCCTGTCTGAAACAACCGCGGCAATAGCCTGAAGTGCCGAAAGGCAGTAGGGCTGAAATTCCGGAATATCCCAAGAAACTGAAGCCACACCCTGCTGTGCAAACCAGGCCGATGTCAGCTTGCGAAGCTCGGCCAACTCCGCCTCAGAAAATAAAGGTTCCTCGGACTCTGATGTGCAGCCAACCACTCAGTCCAAAGATGTCGCAGCGTGCGCAGATGATCACATTGACCGGGGGGAGGCGATGACCAGTCTGGCCTCCCCCGTCCTGATTCGCCCTCGGAAGGGCGTTGTGAGGCTTGCAAGGTACCATGCCCAACGCCTCCTCGCATGATAGCAGCTTGGCATCTGGACCTGGTGAAAACACAGGCATGATAAGATCAGCGAAGCGTGCGGACAGCAATGGCGGAAATTCTGCAGTTCTCCTGGAGGCCCAATCGCCTGAGGAGTCCTTGACCCCCCTTACATCAGCATGAGCAGAGTATGGATGATCACACCTGGAGGCCAACGCCTGAAGAGGGCGCCAGCTTGACGCAAACAGCCAGTGTTTGTGAACCGACATGCCAACGGAGCAGGCCGGGATGACATTGAGATCCGCTGAAATGCGCTTCAAGAACTCTTGCACTTCCATGGTGAGCCAGCTTAAAGCGTTACGAGGCTGTTCCAGGCTGACTTGCCCCCCTGCTGAGAAAACACAATCTAAAATAGAGACACAGCGAACCAGAAGAAGCTTGCTGCTATCAAGTCGCTGCTGTTCATCAGCAGTGAGGTCAGGACGACCTTCGGGGAATTCCACGGTCCGTATGGGCCGCGGTCCCCCATCACCTTCCTTTTTCAACCTGGAAAAGTCGGAACAAACCGGGCTCGCGTGCGCGAAAGAGACCAGGCCGCTGGAAGCAATCCTTACCAAACGATCATACACCGAGTCGTCTAGGAGGTCACCTGCCGGGCCGTCGCGGATAATGTCCACTGGACAGCACGAAATGCCACGACTGACCAACTCTGTCGACAATGGGGCCCCAGCACCTGAACAAATATCCAGGAAAAACCCCACTGGCTTAAGAGGCAGCGGGGGGGGGGTAGGCAAGACCCCCAACTCCGAGGCAGAAAGCACCGGTTCCGGAATTGATTCGCTTGCTTGAGAGCCTGGCAGCGGAAAGCCCAAGCGAAGTAGCTCCGAATGGCACGCATCGGAGAGAACCTCAGCACCCGGAACCGAGTAAGCAGTGACCGACCAGCGATCACCACCTGACCAGGGCATCGTGGCGTGCGGGACATCCGCTTGAAATTTGAAGGGTGAATGCCGAGTGCACACGGTGTGACCATGGCGCACTCTGCCTGAGCTGTCCTGCAAAGGCACCGAGCCGTCACCTTCCAACCAAAGGTGACCCCCCGAGAAGCCTCCCAGGGAAACCGAGAAGTTGTAGGACCCTGCAAGATTACCAGAGTCAGAATGAATGCGGGTTTGCACGGAGCGTGCCACACAAATGGATGTCCATTCCCCTTCAGGGAAGCATTGGCGCAGAAACTGATTCAGAAAGATACATGTTGCGAAGAAGGCATGCGTCAAACGGGTGAGGCCCACCTGGCCCGAACCAAACATAAGGCCGAAGTTAAAATAGCCTGCACGCTCCCCTACCACAGAGGCGCGCACGCTGTGTCTGGAAAACTGAAGATGCGCCTCCAGATGCTGAAGGCAGCCTGCATAATCAGGCTCCGCACTGCCTGGTGATGCCGACACTGAAGCGCCTGGGTCCTGATCAGCCTGGGACACAGCCAAGGCAATGCTATCAACGGTAGATAGTCAATGCGGAGCAGATCTATGATTCGTAGCCGAATGCTTGCCGCCACAGGCAAAGCCATCTGCACGCGGCACGTTGCACACATGAGCAAACTTGCAATCAGTGCGCTTACAGCCCTCCTTAGTATTGAAGTCGCGGCAAATGGTAAGGACCTGGCCAGCAACCTTCACGGTATCAATACGGCCCGAGGATGCTTGCTTCCCTTTGCCGAAAGCCTTGCCCATGAAACCCTTCGGCCGCGCTGGCCATTGAAAGGGCCATTGACAGGGCGTCTGGGATTGCCCCCGTGCGGCTGAGGAACCCCGGGAATAGCAGGGGAAGAGGCAGCCAAGCGAGGCTGAAGGTACACATGCAGCACCATCCGAACATCAATTATCTCAGCAACCGCATCCCCCAGCTCCCATTCATGATGGGCGTACAGCTCGTTGATCGCCTGCCAGGCCTTTTCATCCGCCTGAATGGCCTCTTGAACCGACGGGCCACGGAACCCAGGCTCAAGCTGTGGAAAACAGAGCTTGAGGAAAGCCTGCACATACCGCTTCAAGACAGAAAGGTGAGCAGCCTTGCACAAAGCCAAAGCGTTGGCGTGCATGTTAAGAATGCCCGCTACGTACCCATAGTTCAAGACTGAGGGAACGTCCTTGGCCGGCACGTCGTCGAAGAGAAGGCTTTCCAGCCGAGGCATCTTTGCAGGGCGGGAAAGCTGATGTGATTGTTCTTGCGCAACTGATAACCTGTGCTTCCACTGAGGCCATTTCAGCGACTTGTCGGAGACACCTCGGTACACCAAGCCCATAATCCGCGCCCCCGGTGTGTCCTCTGGGCTGAGCAGCTCGGAGGGGTAGGAAGCAAGGAAATCTTCACGCAATGACTTCCACGTAGTTGCACTCAACTTTGCAGGAAAAGGGTCACTCCAAGAATCTGCCTTCACATCCATGGACTGATCCCCGGGAGCCTTCTTGCTTTCAGAGCACTGAGCGACACAGGATTTCCATAACATCCGCACACGAGCTTCTACAGCGAACATTTCTGGGCCCGTGTTCTCCATGAGGCTCCCTAGGAACCTGTCTAAGCCAGCAGCGTCCGTAGAAACGTTGGCAAAGACCGACGGAGAGAACTCGGCGAAATGATAATGGAGCACCTCGGGAATGGAGTGCTCCGCAAGCAATTCTGCCATCGTCGGGGCAGAAACGCCCCCATCCGGAGAGCCATCACCTGCCGGGAAAAAAGGGGCAGTGAAGTGAATAGCGCAAGTGCTTGGCCCCCGGCTGAAGGTACAAGCGCAGAATGCATAAGTTGACTTTCGCTGTGTCACAAATGTTAAGCTTGTGCTACAAACTGCGGTGGCGCTAAGCCTGCGAACAAAACTGCACCGGCAGGGTGAACGCAACCTGAGGGAAATCCCCAGCTCAGCAAAATAGCAAATGCAGCCCTGGCCGGTTCCTTGAAGCCTGCTAGGCGGGCCGATTTATGCCACCGGTACCCCGCTGTGCCACGCAAGTAGAACTGCACAGGTGAGCTAAAGCGCCCACACCGGCACGTGGGTGGAGCCGGGGCCGCACCCACAAAGGGACTGCAGCCCGCAATACTGCGCCAAATCTTGTTGTTGCTGTTTTTTTTTTGTGGCGGCCTTGCAATGCTGTGGCAGACACGGCAGCAGCCATAGCTTCCAGGCTAATCCCACCGTGCAATGGTATGGACTGCACAGCCGAAAATGTTCTCAGAAGCGCGAGGCAATACAGCCGCATGCCGAAATCGTTAGCCAGCGTTACAGGGGCCAGTGCCTGAGGACCCCCCGCAGCGCTATGTTCTGCTGACATGAATTGCTGCATGCAACCTTCAAGCCGCTAGACACACAGCCAATCAGCGCGGAGCCACTGTTTTTTCCTGATGGCCAGCAGCACAAGCACTCCACCAAGTCACAAACATGCAGCTACTTGCAGAGCTAACAAAAATGACTCGGAGAGGCTGCAGACCTGTGAGCAGCGGTGACATTCCCTGCTCGAAGATACAGCTAGTATCCAATAGGTGCTACGCGCACCTGCTAAGAAGCAACTGACACGCTTTGTGTCTGCAAAGGCGGGCGCCCGCCGGCAAGGAATGAAGAACCATGAGCTCCGGCGACAACATGCCACACGCAGGTTTTAGCCAAAGCTCTGCATGCCGTGAGCCCGTACCCGCTGTGGCCGGAGATGCGAAATGACACACCCCCGATTTTGCAAAAACAACCTCTTCAGCACAGCCCAACGACTCTACGTCGACGGATTCGCCATCAGAGGAGGAAGAATCAAAATCTTGCGCCGGAAGCTTTGCTTGAGACTGAAGCAGGTGTAGCTGGGGCGCGGCTGTAGGATCGGCTGCCTCAGACCCGGCATCCGACTTCCCGAGTTCAGCAGAATCCAAGGTCGGCACCAATTCAGCCGCACTGAAATCAGGAAGCAGCGGAAACAGCGCACTCAACACTGCAAAAGGCTTCTCCTCACTGACAGACAGCAGTGGCAGTTGCTGGATCGGAGATTGCCCCCCTCTGGCCATAGGCGTAAGTGGCAGCCAGCCCGCCTGAAGCTTAGCCAGCACAACATCTTGCGCCTGAAGCGCACTCCAAACATCGTCCTTGCTATACAACTCCGCGGCAGAACCGCGGTGGTGGCCCTGAGCGCACCGCGAAGCACGATCGATGTTTAGCACTAACATGGCAGAGAGAAGGCAAACTTTCAAAGAATGAAGTGTCAAGGACTGCGCTTGCACGATGCCGCTTGTCAACCCGGAAGCCACAGCTGCCTCCCGCAAGAAACGCAGGCTCTGAGCATACGACAGGGGGGCGAAGGCCCCATCTGCCTTTTTCCAAGTGAACCACAAGCAGTCAGGACAAACAGCCTGCCCAAATGCAGCACGCATCTCCTGCCAGACCCCCGAAAGGATCTCAAGGTAATGCGCAAGCCAAGTTTGGCGAACCTCCGAACCCAAACCTAGAACCCCGAAAATGCGGAAAGCCACTGGCATGCCCGCGCGAGAGGTCTTTGCCCTGAACACCAGGGCACGCAGACAAGATGACGAAAACATCAAGGCCTCCCAGCGGAGATGCTGTGAGTCCGACCAGCGCAATGATCCATAGACGCAGGCCAAGGCAGCTCCGGCCAAGAGTAATGCCGGCACCGGCAGAGTACGAAAGATGAGCGCATGCTCCAGGTAGCTGACCAACCTCCAAGGTAAAGGATATGACTCGCGGCGCAACTTTCCTGAGGCTGGCGCTGCCACGAGGGTACGAAAGAGCCCCTCGTAGAGATCCTCCACGCGGAGACGGAAGAGCTTTGCAGCCCAACGCAGAGCCTTGATGGTGTTCACTTGATGACAATCTGTATGATCCCTGCGCAAAGAGAGAATGCAGTCAACTGTCACAGCCTGGGATGCCATGTCCCAACTCAGGTTCCATAACTCGTCAAGCTGCAGCAGAAACTTACGCAAGGTCCGGAGATAACGAAGGGCTGTGACCTCCGAGACTGTTCGCAGCAGCCCAAGCTCAAGTTCCCCGGCATGTGAACTAACCTCCAGATCTTGCAATACCACAGAAAACGGCAGCAGCAGAGGCTTGATCGATGACCAGAGTTGCCGAACATCTTCAAATTGTTGTTGGTGCACACCCTGCTGCAAAGTAAGGCCCGTGCCAGCCGAAACCGGAACCTGCATCCCAGAATGCTGAAAGGCCTGCGGGAGCACGGGTGAACACAAGCCTGTGGCAGCTGAAACCCCTGCAGACTTGCAAGAAGGACCAACCATAGCAGTTGCCACCGAACCCCTCGAAGGAGCCCGTGTGTGCTTGGCATAGAATGCAGCACGATGCTTGGGCATGGGCAGAGCCGGGCCACTGAAAGGCTTAGGGGGCGGCCAGAGGGTCCTAGGGGCAGACCTAGGGGACAAAGTCGGAGCAGGCAAAGGGGTTGAATGGGCCTAAAGCGAGCCTAGACCCCAACCCCAGCCTATGCCTATGATCCACACGATCCCCCGCTGATTTCCCTCTGTTGCAAAGGCCGAGGAGGAGACCGCGAACGTGCCACATGCGCCTTAGGATAGGCCTGAAGCAAAGACCGGGCCTCGACAGAGCAAACCTGCGAAGCAGCTGAAGAAGCACGAAAACGCTTGACCACACAGACTGCCTGAGGTGTGTCGTCAGCGCTAACCGCCGCTAACCGGCTGCCAAGAAAGCAACGAAGATTGAGCCGAGCGCGGTTTCTCAGGAGAATCAAGTGCAGCATCGGAAGATGCCGCTACCGATGCTGCCGTGTCATCTTTGCCCACATTTTCCAAATGTGCTAAGAAAGCTGCTGAAAACCCGGAGGGCATTGCAGTGCTAGACGGGACCTCAGGATCCAGAGGGTATGTTTCCACAAGCCCTGCGGACTGCGCCTGTTGACGCAACGCCTGCTGCTGCATGCTAAAGGCCGATGCTGAAATTACAAGAAAAAAAGAGCAGCGAACCAGCAAACCCTAATCTAAAGAATCAAGATAAGCCGGCTCGAACCTGGGGCCCGCTGAGGCGAAGCGGAACCCTATACTCTGCAATTCTTCTTGGAGCACCTTGGTGAAGTTGGTTCTCCAGGAGAGCAACAGGAGAAGCTCACTCTCTGCACGATTCGTAGATTCAACGCAGCCCGAAAGGACCTTATGCAAAGCGGATAATTCAGCACGTAAGCCGATGTTGTGAGGACCAGCCAGTATCGCCTGGGTCCCAGCAGCGTCCTGTTCCAATTGATCCACTCGCAATTGCAATGTGTTAACCTGCGCCTGCAGGTCACGTGTGGCCTCAAGAACCCGCACACGAAGCTCAAGAGCTGAGATCTTCGCCTCTGCTTCCCTGATGTACTCAAGAGCAGCCTGCACACCAAAGCAGACTTCTCTCGGAGTCCAAGGAAGGGCCATCCGCCGGCCCGCCCCGGCTTGCACACCCTAAACTGCCCTAGGGAAGCTGGATAGGCTTATGAAAATTGTCATGCCAAAAATGCGCAATATGCCAAAGATCAGCGTGAGTGGAAAAAGAAGTGACATGTCTGCTGCACGACATGTTCAGTCAGCTGAGCAAAGCGGCTGTGTACATAGCAACATTCTCAAGCACTGAAAGTGTGTAGCATAGTTGTAAACACAGTTGAGTAAAACACAACAACCGGCGCCCGCCTCGTAGTTCTCCTTCCACTTCAAAGATGTCTTGTACATCTGCGGGAGTAGCGTGCTCTCCTTCATTGTCAGCTAGAGACAGAAGCTGCGATCTGCTTCCAACATCTGGATTGAGAACTCGTGCCTGAGAACGAGTTGCACCAGCATCTTGAGGAGGGGTTTTTGGTGGTCCTCCGGCGGCCGCCATGTCTTGTAGGAGCTCTTCCTCTTCCGACTCCTCCCTGGGCAACTCTCTCTTCTGCTTCCGCTGTGTGCGGGCCGGGATGCCTGCCGCCTTGGTGAGTCGTGGCCTTGTTCTCCTGCCATTGTTCATCGTGTCTTCCTTCTTGGGTCGTGGCGGCGTGAGGGGGGACGTAGACCCCCAGAGCGCTGAGATCTGCTCCGTCGGCGTTGTCATGAGGACCTGCATTGGCACAGACTGCTAGTTGTAACAGCGGCAGGCACTTGGTGGTATGCACAGCTGGTGTTTTCTGAAATTCGGTTTTGCAGAATGGGCACGGCTTGCCAAATGTGATTTGACGCAGGCGCGGAGCAATGCGACTCTCTTGTTGAGCCCAAAGCTTGCTGTGATTTTGACGCATGTGTCGTCTCCATGACTGCACATCAACAGTAGTGTCATTGCATAGGTAACATCTCTCGTGGCAGTGTATGCTCCGAGGCCGCGGCAAACTGAAGGTCCTGCAAGAACCTCTGCGCAAGCCTGTGATTTAGATTGACACGCAGTTGAGGTGCCTCGTGGACTGCAACTCCTAACACTCGCAGTCTTAGCATGAATGCCATCTGCATGGCCACCGGGCATTGGAGTAGGTGTCTAGAGGTGCCATAGACGGGTTTCAAACAGAGAGGGCATTGCGAATCACGAATCATAAGGCTACGAAAGGCTTCTAGCGAGTCTTTAATGGTAGGGTTGCACTGAAACCATGCTGAAGCATGTTGTCGCAAGATGTGCATTTTGACAGTGTTTTTGTCCATCATCCACTGATTGCAAATCGCACAGTGATGACGAAGATGCTCGGCATGCTCAAGGGCCACGTCACGAATGGCCTGCGCCTGAGAGAGATGCAGGTCCGCGGAGGGAGCTTGTCAAAGATGGCCGCCGTGGATGGCTGATTGGCGGAAGTGTCCTGTGACACTGGTGCAGGAGGATGAGGCGAACTTGCCTGAGCCGGCTCCAAGGTGTGGGCCGATTTATCATGCTCGTCATTGCATGGGGATAAGGCGGGACCATCCTTTGGCAAGTCAGTGTGCACGTTTGGATCTGCGTCTTCTTTGTGCCACTGGCACGCATTGCGCATGATGTGGTCCTTAAGCGCAGTCATGGTGCTGACTTTGAGTCCACAATGTATGCATTCTGGCATTCCTCGAACAGAGTGCTCTGAGGCCCTATACTGTATGTGTTCAAGAATCTGCACCTTGATGCCATGCTTCCTACCCATGTGTTGTCGAAGTGATTTGATTGTGGGAAAGTACTGTCCGCACTCTTTGCAGGCGTGCATCTGTTCATGTGGGTTGTTCGGTAGCTCCTGAATTTTCGCCTTAGTTGCCGCGAGCATGGCCTCGTAGTGCTGCACAAGCTGTCGCCATTGCTCCTGTGCGGAGGTGGAGTTGCCCACATGTAGGCCTGGTGACTGCATGATCTTCCGCAATTTGTGTTGGGCTCGGTCTCGAAGGATTGTGGTTGGGTCTTGTAGACCATGTTGCTGCCGCAGCGCTTCGTTGCTGAGCTTAGTGATGTGAGCCGGCTGGTGGGTGATGGCACGAATTTGCTTGTGATACCATTGCGAAAGTTGGAGAAGATCGGCTTGGCTGAGCTTATGTGCGTGCAGGCCATGGAGCGCACTGGCCAGGACACATGTCTGCCAGATGCCGAGGCGCGTTCTGACTGGGATGATGCGCCTGCTGCGAATGGTTCGCTTCAGTTGTCTGGTTGGGTTGTCTGCCTCCGAAAGCCGAAATTGCAAAGTCATGGTGGCCGAGCTACGGCGCACACTAAGCCACTGAGCATATTGCCCAGGTACTTAATTTCCGTGACTATTGGGATAAAGAACTGATCATTGGCGTCGTGTAGGTGCCAGCATGTTTTCTTTTGATGCTGGACTATCCGACCTTTTAGGGCCTTGGCTGCCCCGCGACCCTGGAGTCGGAACATGAGCTGGGACTTGTCTTCATTGAGCTTCAGGCCATATCGTCTCAGTAGCCTAAGGAGGGCCAGGGCATGAGTGGTGAAGAGCTCTGGGTCTTTTAAGCTGCGTACTCGCCAGTGTCCAAGCGTGTCGTCCGCGAAAGCCGTGTAGTCCTCTAGGTCGGGCAGGTGGAGTTCTGCTTGTAGGTCTTTGAGAAGTTGGGATGAGAGTATCGACCAGAGAGCCGGTGCAAGACGGCACCCCTGCCTAACACCCCTAGTGGCACGAATGCCAGATGACTGGGTTCCGGAGAACACTATGTATTGGGCCGTAGCGTGCAGTTCTAGAATTGCCGCTGTGAGCTGTTCGGTGGCCCCTGTTTGACGCAGACTAGTTTCGAGCTGACTGCGATCCACCATGTCGAAGGCTTTCGAGAGATCGAGGGAGAGAATGATGCATCCTTCCAGCTCCGGCCCCTCAGCAGGATTGTATGTGCCAGCTTCAACCTGTTCCCGCCGGGCGAAGCGGGTCGTACCAGGCAGTTCGTCATATGCCGGTCACTCAAGTATGCGAATTGTGGGGCCGAATCAAGCTGCGTCCTGACTTGGGGCATCAATGTTTCCTTTACGGGTCCCTGCTATCGCTTTGCCATCGGGGCGTATAAGCCCAATGGGCCTGAGGTTCTCTGGGAGATGCGACGGTTTTTCTGGTTTCGGCAACAGGGCAAGATAGGCGTCGGTCCATCCACTGGGCATGTTGCTCTGCGTCGGTAGAGCATGATCTATGTATTGTACCAGCTTCGTGGCGATGACTTCCGCACAACACTTCCAGACTGCGGTTGGCGCAGAGAGTGGCGGAACCGCTTTTCCGATCTTGAGACTGCTGAGCTGCTTCTCGATAAGGGCCGGGCTGTTTGGAAGAACCGGCGGCACCCTGGCATGGATCGGTGCTAGGTGCGGCGGGGCAAGCTCGCTGAAGTAATTCTTCAGGGCGGTGTGTTCCTGTGCGAAATCCAGAAGTCGGCCTGTGGAGTCCTGAAGCTGCGTTCGCTGCCTTGGCTTCCATGGTGCTATAGCGATCTCACCACTTTGTAGAGACCTGAGAAATTGGGAAGTGGCAAAGTCCCTCTTTTGCTGGACACAGGCTGCGCGCGCGATCTTCACTGTGCTGCGGTAGCGCGTCCACACCTTCCATGCCTTCAGGAAGCCGTACATGGTGCATGGCTGTGATCGGCGGAGTTGTGTGCACATGACCCACAGCTTAGGGAAGACCCCTTGCTCCATTGCGCGTGTCGGTGACTGCGCCGGATAAAGTTCCACAACCGACTGTAGTAAGCATTCGTTTACTTTATCTGGATGAACTACGGGGGCTTCTGCCTGGGCCGCCTGGAGCTTAGCCTGAACAACATGCTTAAGCTGAGCACATTGGGCATCCTGGGCCCGGACCGATTGATCAAGTTTTTGACGATCATACTCCAGGAACGGCTTGGCGAAGGCAGGTAAGTGATAGTGCTGTATGACTCTCACATCCGCTTCAATGGCACGGTGCCCAAGTTCCTTCCACCCGCCTATTTGTGGCTCAAAGATTCGCGGCTGTTTGGCTCGTGCATCAGCTGACGGGCTCCTGGTCATAACAAAGTCAATTTGACTCTTTCCCTGCTGACCATAATAGGTGTGGGGGGGCTTGCAGTGGAAAGTGTTGAGGCCTATTAGATCGCTGTCTTCGACAAATCGCGTCAAGGCCTGAGGGTCCGGCGCTTCGGCTCCGACGTGACGGGCCGTGTTGGCATGCGCCGTGCCTGTATGTCCTTGGGAGCGGACAAGTTCAGCATTGAAGTCCCTTGAAACTATGAGAGTGTCTCGTCTCGCTATGTGCTGTATGGTGCGCGAGAGCTTATCAAGAAGTTTTTGCCTCTGTGCAAGGTTTTGTTCTTTGGTGGCCTGATGAGACCAGACATGCTGATACACATTGATAAGCTCGATACGTCCTCTGGCCGTGTGTACCTGGGTGCGTAAGGCCCTACCTGGCACAAGCGCCTCACGTTTGATCCCAAGATGGGGTGTTTGGGATGTGTGAGCGTGAGGACGCCGTCCGCTTTGGTCTTAGTGGCTGCGCCTATGGCTTTCCAGCCCTGAGTGAGAAATTCACTAGTTTCAGTGCGATGCGTTTCCTGCAATAGGATAGCGTCGTAGATCTTACCAGGGCCATTCAGGAAAGCCTTCAGGTCGGCCCACATGAAGGCACTGGCCTCCCACGTTGAGAGTGAAGATTCGAAATCTAGGCTGCGTTCCGCCTCTCTGCCTGCTTAATCTGGCCGATGACTGAAAAAGTGCTGATCTAGTCTCGATGGCTCCTGTGTGATTGCCTGCCACGTGCTTCCCCACCACTCTGGAGAGGCTTGAGGATATTGGGCTGGGTTTCCCCAGAGGCGTGGAACCTCTAGGAACCCTCACTCCACCCACTTGGTTGAGATGGAAGCCGAATATCAATCTAACCAAGTGAGCCCCGGACTTGGGACCGGGCCGGTTCTGACGCTGAGTGTGGCGGGGCCGAAGTCGGCTCGCCGCTTCGGGGGTCCGATGCGATCGAAGTTTTCTGCAGTCCGAAGTTTCGCTGCGCTGATCCGTGTGTTGACTAGTCAAGTCAGACGATTGGCATGGTATGCTGCTCTCTCTCTCCTCGTGTGATGCCGGGTGTTGGCGACCTTGGTTACGTTGTTGACCACGTTCGATAGCTGCTGAATCCGTGAAAAAGCCCCGACGCTCTGCAAGAAGTCGACAAGCTGCTGAGCCTCGACGCCTCACCAGACCGAGTCTTGCATCGCCAGGGTGCAGTGGCAGCTCTGGCTGAAAATTTGAGGCCGCACTGACCGGATTCAACGTTTGATTTTGGCTGTGATGCGGAGGTCTAGGGCGGCGGCGAGCTTTGCACAAGGTTCTTCTGATTCGGAATATCCCTGGCACAATGCGACACGTACAAAAGAAAGACTGGGGGTGTCGACCTTGAACAGGGCAAGCATGATCCACGACCCGAAGCATACCTAAGACAGAGAGGTGCACGAGTAAGCTTGCAATAGGTAGTGTCACCGGTCTGTGCTGCCTGATGAGCTTTGCTTCGCTGCTTGATGTAACGTTGGGTAGTATGGGGCTTCAGACATGACGGTGTCTGCACCGCTACACGACCTAAGCCCCTTCCTGGTTTTCCGGGATGTGCGCGAGCTACGCTCGTCTCGGGTGGGGGCCGAGTGTCGGCCCTCCCTGGTGAGACCGCTGCTGGAAGGGGCCGTTCTGCGGCTCTCCTCTTTGTGAGTGCGTAGCTCCGCTGCCGCCTTTGCCAGCGCTGCCAAGTTGTCTGCAGGGTTCTGT
>CAJNJA010011039.1:0-13872 GCA_905231915.1 Symbiodinium necroappetens | reverse complement strand
AAAGTCCCTAACTTTCCAGGCAAAGACTTGTCTGCACTATGGACTCCACGGTACAAAAGCAGACAGCCACACGAAAACGTTTTTTGGGGGGTTAAAAACCAAAAAAAAGAAAAAAAGAAAGCAAGAAATGAGCCTAACTTAAAGCTTCTTCGAAGGCTTCGAAGGCGGAAAGAAGGGGTGTTGTGCTGATACTTGTCTCAGAGCCCCCCGACTTGTGTTTTCAGACCCATGCTGGGTAGGCACCGTGCTTTTCGTTGGTTTTTACTGGGTTCATGCATCCATCATTGTGGTCATGTGGGTCAATGTGTACTCTAGTGCCGTTAGTGACCGAATGTGCGAAGGTTTACAGGTAGTTCCCTGCATCGATGTGCGGTTTCATGACTTATTGAAAATGCTGCTCACCTGTTTCCAGTCTGCTGGCGCGAGCCGCTAAGAGATTCTAACCCACGTCGATGTTGCCGCGAACCGCACGCCGACCACTAAACACCTTGGTTTCTCGCAGTCTGTAATTCGGGGTCCAGTTTCATTTCGTAGGCAGCACAGCAGAAAACACTGTTTTGGTCCAGCTTTATCGCATGATTGTGCAGTCCAGCAAACAGGTCGGAACGTCTTTATTTCAGAATTATTTATGGTGGGGGTAGTTTGCATTTTGACAATTCGAAATACATTTCATGGATGCAGCTCCACAGGCTCGAGGAACAGAGCTGCAGGCATTTTGTGCTGGATCGAAAGATCTCCATGGTGGGTAGTGGCAATCGTCTTTCTCAGCTGACTTGCTGGCGCCACACAATCGAAGTGCCAGGGAGGCGGGAACAATCTCGATGCGGCCGATGGCGAACTTCGTGAGGTAAGAATTCCTTGGTGGAATACCATGCTTCATTCTCGGCAGTTCTTTAAATTTGTTTTGGCTTCGATGGAGCCTCCGGCGATGCACCGAGCGGCAGAGGCAGAGGCCTTCAGAGTCAGCTTGATTTGCTGGGAGATTCCCAAATCAAAACGGGAATACACAGACAGGGTTCTTGTGTTCAGGATCAGAAAATCACGCTCCAGCTGGACCCTCTTCGCAGTTTGTGTCCAAATCATTACTTCGCGAACATGACTCGTCGGCCTGGAAAGCGCGATGAAGTAAACTCACAGCTTGCCGGCTTCGTCTTTGCTTACATACCGTTAGGAGTGCTCTTTGGTTGGTGTCGTTTGAGAATGGGTTTGGGGGCTTTTTGGGGTTGACGTTTGGCTTCGACATTCCCTGGATCAACTGGAATATCATTAGTTGGAAACATTATGCCGCATGCCAGGTCCAGTTGCAGACCGAGCTCCGCGCTGCACGAAGTGCAGTCGCCCAGCTAATGCGCCGCACCGAGAGTCTTTTGATCGAGAAGCGCAGGCTTGCTGAGACTTGGCAGGAAGGCAGGCGACTGAATGGAGCTCCCCACGTTCCTGTTGCTGACGAGCAAAGCTCTGTGAGCGAGGTGTCTGAGGCATCGTGGACGCTTGTGGGCGATGCTATTTCGGGGGTCCGCAGTGACGGAGAACTCTCTCTCTGACAGGTTGGCGGAAACCACAGGGCCGTGCTGCTTTGTGGCAGGCACAATGTTCAAGGGGAGACAGGCGCACTGCGCACTGCTGCGCATCGAGGATGTGCGCCAAGGTCGAGGATCCTGTCAGTGGATGGCTCCGTCGTGGAGATCGCTTCGCCCCCGCAGAACGAGGCAGTAGCTGTATGTGTGGTCAAGCTTCAAATCTTCCTAGAACAAGCACTTTCCAATGTGTTCGTCGTCGTCTGAATGAGATCTCCCATGATAGAATCTGGGTGTAACTGTAGTAGTGTAGTATTCCGAATCTTATTCTGTCCATCGAGCTTACGGGTCCTGACGGTTTTCAGTGCAGGCCAGCTCAACGGTTTTCTTGCAAGCTGGTGCAGCCGGGCTGAGGGTACCCAAACCCTCAACCCTAAACCCTAAAGTCCCTTAAACCCTCAACTCTAAACCCAAAATTCCCTTACACCCTGAATCCTAAACCCTAAAGTCCTTAAACCCTCAACCCTAAACCCTAAAGTCCCTTAAACGCTCAACCCTAAAGTCCGTCAAACCCGAAACCCTAAACCCTAAAGTTCCCTAAACCCGAAACCCCAAACTCCCAAACTCCCTAAATCTTAAACCCTGCAAGCCATCAAACCGTAGGGCTCTTTCATCGGAATCTCTTGAAGAGCCCGCAGCCAGGCCTAGGGTCACCCGTGACCACCGGGTGCCTATTGCAGGTGGGCAAAAGGCGACTTGGCAGATTGCCCGGTTTACGATTCGGGGTGTAGAGTTTCTGGTTTAGGGATCCGGATGTCGCTGCAGTCTTCAGCAAAATTCGTTGTTTGAACTCGGGCATAAAGCGCAGAATTCTACAAATCCGAAGCCCTTTCCCTATGCATCCTATATGCAAGTTTTACACCATCATGCCGCCCTTGCAAACCCGAAGCCCCATTCAAATTCCCCCAAACCCACTCCGTGAAGAGCATCTGAATCCCAGTCTCAACATCTCGCATTTCAGGTGCCGGCACACCAACTCCGAGTGGGGCAGCAGGTTCAAGTTTGTGAGGGCAGGCTTGCGGAGCTCACAAGCACGGCCGAGATTGCTGGATCCGTAACAGTGTTTGCGATATCGTTCATGCCTGACAAGCCTGTGGATGCTAGACTTCTTTGGCAAACCGCAAGCATTAGACAAGCACAGAAAGAGGAAAGCATGCTCTCTGCTTCCTCGTGTATCAGAGTCTTCTGCCATCAGCAGCGACCCCTAAACCCGAAACCCTAAACCCTAAACCCTAAACCGTCTCCCGAGCATCAGCCCAGGAGAACTTCCCTGAGCTTCCGCCATCGATCCTGAGCTACGGGCAGCGTATGACTCCGACTCGCCGTGGCCGCATGAACCGCCGTGCTCGCAGCGAAGAGCTGCGGTCCGTTCCCGACACCGAGGGCGAGTATCGTGACTGATGCCATCAAGAAGCTTGTAGCACTCATCACGTGCAGGAACTCTCGAAGGTTAGAGCTGCCGCATTGATTCGCCGATTAGCCCCGCAGCAAGCAATGCTCGGCATCGACCCGTCTTTGTTGCCGATGGACCTAACAATGCCAGTAGCTTAAGCGGCAAGCGACGGGGAGTGGCCCAGTGTGCACGGTCAGAAGGCACTTGTGCCCAAGCATCTGCTTGCTGAAGTTTTGCGTCCACGTGCCGTGCACGCACTTCATCGCTCACCTTGTGATTGCGGAGCCTTGTTTGTCGGTGTCGGGGCACGTGAAGCTTTATTCACGCTTTCAGGGTCGTTAGCAGCTCCTTGTGTAATGTATAGCTACTTAGGTGTGTATGGCCGGTTTACTTCCTACTCTGCTCTTGTATGTATTCATGAACCTTCAAGTGCTCTAAATGTCATGAGTTTCGAAGGTGATGACGTCGCAGCTGCCGCACAGTCATGGACCAGTTTTTGTGCAGACCTCCCTTTCAATGCGGCCGTTCAGGTTGCAGGGTTTGGATTTTGAATTTATTTTTCCAGGGCTGCGGTGGAGTTTTAGAGCTTACGTGTCAAAATTTCGAGGCTTAAAGGTTGTGTTCCGGTTGTGAGGTCTGTTGTCCAACTTTATCCGAATGTTGCCGTGTTGTGTTCCGGTTGTGAGGTCTGTTGTCCAACTTTATCCGAATGTTGCCGTTGAAGGCCCGCGGCTTCTCCTACGGTTGATGATGTAAATCTTGCATTACCTTAAGGACCCTAAACTATGGGAATTATGGTACATTCCTTAATAAGGGTATTACATATATCATCAACCGAGGTCGGCACTACGTGCCAACCGTTGGTTGTATGTGCTCACGTAGGAGATGATGCGGTGAAGCGATGAAAAGGTGTTCATTCGCGAGCTGTGATGTAATATTAGACAGGTTCCAGTTTGCGTTGGGGCCGATTAGGGTGTCGGGTGATCTGCGCTGAATGCGCACAGACCTTGTAACATATTCTCGAATTTGTTTTGGTTGTGGGGACCGCCAAACCCTACACACTAAACCCTGTTTGCACTGTGCAGCGGAGCTCCGGTCCTCCTGCAGGGTCGTTTCAGTCCCTCTGGAAGCCCACGATTTCCACATCGGGCAATTTGGTGGGTCAGTCTTGTGGCTTAGCGAATTGTTTGCAAGCCCTAAACTCCTAAACCACCCCTGAACCCGAGCTGCTCTTGGAATGCGGTCTATGACAGCTTGATTCACAGCCCAATCTTCACGTCAAGAGCCCAAACCGTGAGCTTCAAATGCAAACTAGCACGCGGAAGTGGCAAACGACCAAGTCCAAAGAAGCTTAACCTTTAAGCCTCAAATCCAGTTGTCGCCAAGCTTCCGAAACACAGAAGCCCCCAACCCGATCCTAAGCCTCACACAAAACGCTCAAGCGTAATCCGTGCTTAAACCGTGAAACTCCGATCGTTGAACTGCTGACGCCCATGCTTGCCTGCCCGCAGTCCTTGCGCCTCCTATGTCGAATTCGCGATCTCTTGTGGTGCTGAGGGCAGCTTGGTGGATAGCGTTTTTGGGGTTCCGCGCTTTACTCGACGATCGTAAACTCTGGTTCCTCAGAAGCAGTTCGAAGTTCTAGCAACTCCTTCAGGGAAGATGCTTCCAATCAGTTGTGCACCTTGTACCAGGCGTTGTTCTATGTAAGGTTCGTACGTGAAGACTACTTGATGACTTTTGATGTCTTTTTCTGGGCGGCTCCCTTTCAGATATTTGGTTCTACAGCGTGCATGGCTGCCGGTCGGAGGCTATGTTTCCGGTTTTGAGATCGCTGAGATCTGGTCTTCCGGGGTTATGACCTGTGCCCTGAACATTCAACCCTAACAATAAGGTATTATAGCATGCTACACCATAATGTACGATAGTGGACTATGATACACTATAATGTGTTATCATATAGTGTACTCTACCATGCCTACTTGGAAGATCATTGGACTTAGTAAGTAAGGTTATAGGTACCTCAGTTGGGGTTTGAAGTAGTTGCCGTCTTCAAAAGCTTAGTTGCCAATTCCCATAAGTGTTTAATTATGGGTGAGGTTCAGAACCCTGGGTTTCAGGCTGCCCGCTTGCTTGTACAGCGCGGCTCGCCTTCGTGTACACTCCATGCCCTCGGGTTTGAAGCAGCACAATTTTAGACGTCTATGTCCAGCCTATGCTTCCTTGGATGGTGTAGGTCTTGGACAGCCACCTTTTCATAGTAGCTCAATAAATCACGCAGGATTTAAAGCTCTCATGGGCATAGATAAACACTGGTGCTTGCATGGACAGCGGGAGCTTCTTTGTGCTGCTCCGACGGTTCAAAGCCGAAGGAGGAGCGAGCTGTCTTTTTGCATTCCGTTTTCCTAGCTTGGGTTTAGTTTTCCTCACTTCAAACAACAAAACAGAATTCCGGATTCCGGAGAGCACTTGAGCGGCTGTACGGGCCAAAAGTCCTATACGATTGGTTCTTGGGCTTCAGATCGTCAGTCTATGATTGCTAAGACCTCTGACTGCAAGATTTCCACGGAGCTTGCGCTGCTTGCAAATCCGAGGCTCGTGCACGTCGCAGCCGCGGGCGCCTCGCTGTCGTGAAAGCCCTGCTGTCCTGAACACCCAGGATGTTGGTTGATGTTCGAATTTGTCAACCACACTCGTCCTTGCTGCACCTCAGACCATACATATCTTGACCGCACGACAGATCGATCAGCGTTTGTGGGCCACGGTGTTGGCAAGCAAAGCCAGGTAGTAGCAGCGACACTGCAGGCGGTTTTGAGTTACTCTAGTGATTATCTAGCCAAGTAAGACCTGGTTCGGCCAAGCATCGACAGAAAAAGTCGTCAGTTGCCAGCTGCCGGTCCGTTTATTTTCAGGTTCTATGAGGCATCCATAATTTAGAGGACTTAAATCAACTAGAGTAGCGTTTTGGGGTATGATGCGCGGCGATAATGTAGAAGCCTGAGTCATGAACAATTGCCGATATTAGTCTGTCGGGTTCCTTATTTTAATGTATACCAGAATATACTTCAAAACACTCTTCTTGGTTGTTAAGGCTCTATATTGGATCGTGATTCCCCAGAGCCTATTCAAAATTAACGAAGAGATTGCAGGCTTCTAATACCACATACGGGAGCGCCTTGTGGCAAGTCTTTTGGGCAGCCGGAAGCCCTTGTTTGGTGTTTTCCGCTTCTACTCAGGGCAGTTACGGCAATGTTGCGGCAAAAACGCAGGACTCTGAGGAAGGCGCATGTCAGATTTTGGAAACCAATGTTGAACATTCAATTTCAATCTGGTCGTGTAAATAGCTTCTTTGCGATGCATCGACACGTGGCTCAGCGTCTGTGAGTAGATTTGAACACAAAGTTGAGCAGCGCGGCTTGTGTGAAGCATGAACAGCGGACGAAAACTTTTTTTTGCACATGTTACCTGCTAAAGTGTCATATCCTCTGCATGCTCGTCTCAGCAAGAGTGAGTTTCGTACTTAGTGACTTAGTGTTTGCTCTTTGCACAAGTTAGGACTTGTTGGAGCGCCTTGAGCCACCGTCGTGTCGGAAAGGTTTCGAAAATGGCGCCGCTTCGTTGTCTCTGGCTGTTGTTCCTTGCAGCTGGTGCGATAGCCACCGACCCGGAAGATTCCGAGGACTGTGGTTTGAATCATTGTATTCCTGGTTCTTCTGCGGTTGTGTTTGCTTTTCGTGAACATGCACACCGGCAGGTATTCTGCACGCAGTATTTCTGGAGATGATATGTGCAGCTAGATGCGCATCTACATGTGTCTATCTAGTTGTGCCGCCATGTTTTGCATTTCACATTTTTTTTGTTTTGTTCTGCCCAGGTGTATGAACACATGTATCTGTGTCTGTGTATGTGATTGAAGGCTTTTATACAGGTTTGCATACAGACAGTATATACACATACGTACAGACAGCAAACAGATAAAGCGACAGACATACTTACATATTAACTGTGATCATTGTGAATATGTTTCGTCTGCTGGATTCAAGCTTCGGTCTTGCAGTAGGTGGCGGGAGGGGGCTATGCATATTGCACGGCAGGGGGTGGGGCCCAGAATGCCCAGCGCACAACCATTGGAACTTGTGTTGTTCAGAGCTTGTACCCGCGCTGCTTGTTTGCGCATTGTCGAGTAAACGTGCATGATCACATTTGTATGTGATACTTGTATGCATACGTATGGCGTTACCTACGACTGTACGTGCGTAGATGTTGCACACGTTGCCTGTTACACCGGCGCCCAGGTATGTACACAATATGCGAAGCCATGTGTGTGCACATGCGACACTCCATGTGTACAGATTTCACTTCCCAAACTTGCGCTCGAAGTTCGGTTCTATCAACCCTAAACCCTAAACCCTAAACCCCAAGGTTGGCAAGCTGAACCCCAAGTTGGAAGTCGCCGGCAAGAGGAACCGAAACTTGAAACTAAACCCTAAAGCGGAGTCTCGGAATCCCCCTCAACTAGTGTTGCGGTCGGGACCGTCTGCGGTCTAAAGTTTGCGAATTTCGATAGAAAAATTCCAGACAAAGTGACTCTACGAAATCTTACTTGCGTGATGGCATCTGTGGGTCCATCTGCCTGTTTTGGTCTTGACCCCCGAGCTCTGGATGCTGCGTCCCTAAACCCGAAGCCTTCCCTACTTACGAAGTCCGAAGATCCTCAGAGATTCCTGGAGATTCCTAGGATTTCCTAGAGATTCCTAAGATTTCCTAGAAATTCCTCAAGTACCTGCGCCAGGAATCCTGTGCCCTAGCGCAGCCCCCGCGACCTGTCGTCACCCAGCCCGACACAGACAGGTGGGGCCTGGGGGGACTGTCAGAGGAATTTTTGAAGATGTCAGGAGTTGTCCTCGTTAAGCTTGTACATCTGAACCCTAAACCCTAAGCCCTAAATCCTAAAAGCTCAACCCTAAACCCTAAACCCTAAATCCTAAACCCTAAACCCTACATGTTGTCATACCAAAGTTGAAGCTTGGCGTTATTTCTGCTGGGCAGACATTTCTGAAGCGTCTGGGGGAAGCTCATGGCATTTGGAGATGGTGTTTTGTCGTGGCTTTTGGAGACTCTCTGAGTTAAAGGAAACTACAGGTGGGGAGTTTAGGGTATATAGGGCTTCCATAAGGCTTCTATAAGGTATATAGACCTTACCCGCCTGAAAATGTCCTAGGCTGAGCTTCTGTCAATCGATCTCCAGGTACCGGGCATGTCTGAAGAGGATGCTGCCGAAGAGCCCCATCCCGCCGCGGGAGGTGGAGGGATCTCAAAATCTAAACCCCAAGCCCGGAAACATCCGGAAACCACAAACCCTAAGACCTAAAGCCTTTGATATCTGACTGGGTTTCAGTCAGGGTTCGTATCAGGATGAAAATCAAGCTCCGTTTGTCTCGAGTGATTTGCTGCCGAGCAGGGACAGGTTCTGTTGATCCATCTAAAGCGAACGAAATCCAAAGCATCAAGCGCTGATTCTTAAGCCAGTTAACCTACAACTCCCGGAACCAAGCCCTCTTACTTTTCAATCCCCAGGCTCCAAAACCCACTCGCAGCCCTCCCCAAGCCCTCAACAATCAAATCAATCCCGAAGGGTGTAAACCATCCCTGAACCCCACAACCGAAATCCCGCACCCTAAACTCTAAAAGTTCGACTCCGAGCTCACCTTTACCTTGAAACACCAAAACTCTCGAATTGAAAGAACATGCCTCAAGTCACATGAAGGGCCCCCCCAGAGCAAAAGGTACCTTCAGCACCTCAGGGTTGTGGAGTCGTTGGATGAGCGTTAGCACTGTGCAATCCAGCGAGACAGATGGTTTTGAGTCTAGGACATTTTCAGGTGAGTAGATACCGTTCTAGGAGCCTTGTAGAAGGTCTATATATCTTATAGAAGCCCTATATACCCTAAACTCCTCACCTGTAGTTTCCTTTAACTTTGAGGTACTGCGAGTTTCGCTTGGGTTCATTGTTTACGGAGCAGAGCTTTGGGATTCAGCCGGTACTGTTGATGACAGAAATCCTGCATTGCCTTACGGACCCTAAACTATGGGAATTCTGGTATATTCCTTATTCTGGAGTAATGCAGGATTTATGCCAGAACCATGCCTAAGCCCTAAGCCCTGAACCGCATGACCTTCAGGTTTCGGGTTGGAGCTGGGCTGTAGGGTCGAAGGGTTTAGGGTTTTAGGGTTTAAGGGTTTAGGGTTTTGGGGTTGAAGGGTTTGGGGTTTAAGGGTTTGGGGTCTAGGGTTCAAGGGTTTGGGGTTTCAGGAGTTTAGGGTTTTAGGCTTCAGAGGTTTAGGGTTTTAGGGTTCAGGGAGATGGATGTCTTGAGGAGTTGATGGTTTGCAGGCTCGACTTCGGGGTAGCGCCCGCTGGCGGGTTTTCCTTTGAAGCCACGGCCCCGCGTTTCCTTGAACCCTAGAATCGGCATGCCGACGTAGGCGAAGGAGAACTGTAATGGTTTAGGAACCCTAAACCCTAAACCCTAAATTTAGGATTTAAAGAGTCGGGCTTAGTCTCAGGCCTGAGCTTCCTCTTCAATCGGCTCGCCAGATCACTTACGAGCTTTTCCCAGCCGGAAAGTAGCAGACCATCCCGAAAAAATTCTCAGCCCCTAAACCCTAATCCCTAGTCCCGAACCCCGCAGAAGCCAAAACCCTCGGCAAGTTTTGCATCAGAAGGTCGTCAGTGTCTCCAACAGCAGCGTTGGTAGCGAGGTGGACGATGCTAGGACAGGGCTGTCCTCGTCATAGCTTCCCTACATAAGATTAGGGGGTGATGTTTGGTAGAGGGTATGCCTTGCTTGGAGGTTCCTGTGTTCCCGTGAATGGACTAAGGTTGCCGCAGTTTCTTATGCCTGAAGGATTTTGGGATCTCGTACGTATGTGTAGAGGTAAGGAGCCATTGTTCCACACTGGATATATAATGTCCTCAATATCGTACTGACAATACAGCACAATGTAGTCCCGCATCGTATAGTATAGTATAGTATAGTATAGTGTAGTATAGTATAGTATAGTATAATATAGTATAGTATAGTATAGCATAGTATAGTATGGCAGTATAGCATACTATAGCTTAGCACAGCAGAATACAGCATAGTATAGCACAGTATAGCATAGTATAGCATAATATAGCATAGTATAATATAGTACAGCATAGTATTGCACAGTATAGCATAGTATAGCATAGTTTAGCATAGTATAGTATGGTATGGTATGGTAGACTATAGTAGAGGAGAGGCGAGGGGAGTGGAGTTGAACGTAGCAGAGTTTAGTAGAAGCATCAGAACGGGCAACCCTGTGCCAGGAAGCGCTGGGCGAAGGAATGGTTCTACCAGGGCATGCAGAACATGGTAAAAGAGATCGGAGCCATCGCTCTCAAAGCTGCCATCAGCGGCTTCTGGTCTGAGATCCTGGGGAGTCTCTGGCAAGCTTTCTTCCCACCGCCCTTTTCGAAGGAGGAGGCCGTCATGAAGCTCATGATGGAGTGGACCGAACAGTATGTGCAGCGCGCCATCGTCGCAGAGCTCAAAAATGACATCGCCGGGAAGATGTGTGATCTTGAGGCTTCAACAGGTGAGCTGAACGAGTGCATGGCCAGCTTGATTCTGGATGCATGTAGTGATTCTGTAGATAGATTAGATAGATGGTTGGTAGGTCGATAGATAGAACGAATCGAGGAGTACTGTGTTCCAATCGGCAAATAGATAGATACATAGACATGAGAAGTTCGTTGACTGTCAGCAATACTACGGGTGGACGTAGAAGTGTAGACTTCAATCAATGTTTGGTGGTTAAGTTCGTATAGACTGTAAAGCACTCTATATGATGAACAGGGGGCTTTGTAAGGTTCCTATAAGGGTTCTGCACGGGGGCTCCAATTTTATCTCAACCTAGACCGTCAATGTAGTTCTTCATGTGATTGCGTTGTTAGCTTGCATTCGGGTCCTAGCCGAAGAACCGCAGTTGGAGAGTTTCCATAGACCCTAGTTCCTAATCCCCCAACCCCTAACCCCAAAGCCCCTAAACTCCTAAAGTCCTAAAGTCCTAAACTCCTAGACCCTTAACCCATAAACCTTAAGCCCTGAACTCCTAAACCCTAAACACTTCAAGCCCTGAAGCCCTAAACCCTAGAGTGCCGAGCAACGGCCCAGGAAGGAGGAGATCGAAAAGGCTAAGAAGCAGAGGCAGGAGGTGGAGGATAGTCCGGTGCGGGAAAAAGACCGGAGGTGTAGTTTAGGGTTTAGGGTTTAGTGTACGGTTGGGGTTTAGGGTTTCAGGGTCTAGGGTGTTAGGCGTTTAGACTAGAGTGTAGAGAAATAAACCCATTCACCGGCGGTCCTAGGTATTTCTCTACGAGGTGCCCCTTCCAAAAGCCCACCATGTAATCCTAAACCCAAAACCCTAAACCCTAAACCCAAAACCCTAAACCCTAAACCCTAAACCCAAAACCCTAAACCCTAAACCCTAAACCCTAAACCCGTTCGGTCACGCAGTCGAGTACGCCTGAGGCCTCAAAGTTTTGCAATGTAGGGATCTGCACCCCAGGTCTCCATCTTTGCAGTTTAGGAATCTGATTGAGGAGCCGAAACCCTAAACCCTAAAAGCCACAACTCGTTGCTCGCCTCAACAGAGGATTCCTGAGCTGGAGACTTTTCGAGCAGACGGCAAAGGGCCCTAAAAAAAAAAAACAGCCTGGAACCTCCACAAACACCCCTGAACCCCGGGGGCTTTGGAGCTCCCGGGGGCTTGGTGGTGATGGGGCTTTTGGGTTTAGGGTTTCTGGTTTGGGGTTTAGGGTTTAGGGTTTAGGGCTTAGGGTTTCCGGTTTGGGGTTTAGGGTTCAGGGTTTAGGGTTTCTAGGGACTTTTGGGTTAAGGGGGTTTCAGGGTTTGCTTCCAAATCCCCAAACAGAGATGCCTACTGAACGCCTTAATGCGGATGCCAAGTTCTCTTATTAATTAGGGATCTTGGCTTAGGATTCGGTGCACTATGCTTCCTCTGAATTCCATTCAGACATTAACCCTGCACTCTACACCCTGGGCCCTAAACCCTTAAGCCCTAAACCCTACACCCGAAACCCTACACCCTAAACCCTGCACCCTAATTCCTACACCCTAAACCCTAGAACCACGGGGTTTCTTCAAATTCTTCGATTCCCGCAGGACCCATATTATCTGGAGGACCCATATTATCTGGAGGATGCGGAGGAGGACCCGCCGGGGCGCCTTCCCACGGCTTCGCGGCGTCGCAGGCCGGATCGATGAGGTTTAGGGTTCCCAGAGAACCCCATACACCCTTAATTAAGGAATATATGGCTTCAATTCTAAGGGGCCTTCATATTGTGGTATAAGCTCTATTCCTTATTTAAGAGCTATTAGGCTCTCTGGGCTTAGGGTAGAGTTTAGGGCCAGATCTGACGAAGGCCCTGTCAAGAACCGCCCAGAAAAAACCCCTGGGCCTTGAAGGGGTCTCAAAGCCTTCCTTCATGAGTATCCAGGGTTTAGGGTTTAGGGTTTAGGGCCCAGGTATTGCCATGTTGTGAGTGGGAGACTGCGATGACTCCTCGTGGCGTGTGGCTTTAGGTTCTGGTTTGGGATCAGATGGAGGTAGATGCACAGGAAGGCACACAGTCCACAATTAGTCAGCACAGAGAGGTCTAATATAGGAACCTGATTAAGAAACCCTGGGTTAAACAGAGGCTCTTATATATATATATGTTGGGGTTATAGCAGGGCTGAGAGAGGGTTACACGGACATAGAGAGCAAGAGAGAGAGAGAGAGAGAGACCGACATGGGACCCACGCTGGAAGCCTCCCTAAACCCTAAACCCTAAACCCTTGTCACAGGTCAGAGCCGACGACAATGCCGACGACACCCGCGCCGGTCCCATTTCCAGAACGCTTGTTTATCGAATGCCTCGGCAAGCATACAACGGCCAAGCATGATGCAAGGGCAATCGTAAACAAGATCGCGAACAGCGACTACAAACAGGAGAGGGTTCTTCCAGGATCTCAGCCTTCAAAGAGCCCTAAACCCTAAACCCTAAACCCTGAGCGCTAAACCCTGAGATTGCCCACTCCTTACACCCAACACCCTAACGTCCTTCGTCCCCAAACCCCAAACCTTTAAACCCTAAGCCGCAAATCCGAAGCCGCCCTGGAAGCAGCGCATCTCACAGCCACCCTACCTGTCCCAAAACCTACAAAATAGTAGGTTATGACCCCTTAACTCTAGCGTATACCACTTATGATCTGCTAAGTGGACCCAAAGTCGCCTCAGGCTCTTGATGCATGTCAAGTCCGTGTACAGAGTCTGTGTTCTGCCAGAGCTTATGTATCCTGTCTTTGCATTCCTCTCAACTCAACTCAGTTCCTTTTGCCAGGTAGGCTTCTTGAAGGGACGAGCGTGCATTCGCGTGTGCTGTGAAGGAAAAGGATTGCAGAGTCCTTTCGCATGAGGCTTCTAAGTGAAGCCATGCGGGAAGCATTAGTGCTTCGTTGGCAAGTGTGATCGTCCGCTTCTTTCATTTACAGGCATCACCACCAACAAACAAAACCCAAAACCCTGAAAGGGAACCTAGACTAAACCCTAAACCCTAAACCCTACACCCCTAAACCCTAAACCCTCAACCCTAAACCCCAAACCCTAAACCCTTATAGAACCCTAGAGTATCCCTTTAGGAGATGGCTCCGGAGTTCCAGGCCAGCGCTTGGTCTCTGATGACCCTGTGACTGGGCTTTTGTTACGATAGGGATATGTATATATGTACATGTATATATGTATATATGTATATATGTATATATGTATATATGTATATATGTATATATGTACATAGGTATATATGTATATATG
>CAJNJA010011038.1:0-13875 GCA_905231915.1 Symbiodinium necroappetens | reverse complement strand
GGATTTCAAAGGAATGGTTTATTGAGAGTTGGAGCTCTGTTTCGTTTTAGCTCTTAGGACAGGAGTGTTGGGATCTCGGTGTTAAGCCCAATACCTCCTGCAGCTTCTTTCACGTTTCGCAGCCCCTGACAGCCTTGCCAGGGCCCACACGAAGGGGCTGAAGGGAAGGCTTACAGATTTACAGGCATTTGCAGGGGTGGGAACCAGCATCATGAGCATCATCGGACCTCCATTTCTCCTTGAAGGACTGCAAACCTTCCTGGAGCATTAAGAAAGCTTAGCAGACCTGGCAAAAGAAGCCAAGCAGCAGGCAGAACCAGCGAAATCCCCAAAATTGGGGTTCCTAAGTTGCTTTTTGAACTTGGACTCTGGCCGCCACACCTCAGTTCTACTGCTCCCGGTCCTGCTCTCCCTCAGTTCCACTGCTCCCTGTCCTGCTCTGCCACTTTCCGTTTGGGCCGACTGGTTTGCAGGTCCAGTGCTTGCGCAAATGACTTTATCGCCCCGTTGCGAACTGAATCGGACAAAGACATCTGCAGGAGTGCATACACAGGAATGAACTCTGCAGCGCATTTGCATGCAATGCATCTCCCAGTCTTCTTCTTCCACTCTCCAGCAAGTTTTCTTGTTCTCCTCACAGCCACTGAAATCGTAGAGCCAGAGACCGAGCTTCCCCACCTTGTCCTATATTGCTCTCTTTCCGCACGGCCTCTCCGTTACGGTATCGCTGCAGGTGTAACGTGTCGAAAAAGCACATCCATCAGGCCAGTGACTGGTGAACCTCCACATGGAACCCTGAAACCAGAACTCTTGAACCCCTTACATAGTAACACTTGCAGAAATCTTATAGTAAGCCTTACAGAAACCTTGTAGTCACCCTTCTAGACACCTCATTATAGCAAACCTTCTAGAAACCTTATAGAAATCTCTTCTAAAAAGCATGCAAAGAAGCCTCCTTTTTCGAGCCTAGAAGAGGGAGCTCTGCAGCTCGTCCAGAAGCTTCAGGGCTAAGAGCCTCTTCCCTGCCCTTTCCTGAGCTGCGAGAATTGGCGTTTTGGTTTGGTTCTAGCAGAGAAAAGAAGGGGCTTTAGGGGTTTAGGGTTCGGGGCTTAGGGCCGTCAAGGCTTGGGAATCAGGGTTTCGGGGTTTAGGGGTCGGGGCTTCGGGGTTTAGGGGTTTGGGGTTTAAAGGGCTTGTAGGATTAGTTCAAAGCCAAGCCACTAACCCCTGAACCCAACAAGGTTGCCTAAGCCCTAAACCCCAAAAGCTTCAAGGTCACCAGGTAGCTAGTCAGCCACTACCTCTACCTACCAAAACCTACTTCTTCGTAGGGTTAACCTATAAGCTCCACATTGGGTTTTTGCACAAGAACCTACACAAAAGTAGCCAAAGGCCCCTAAGTAGTTCCTTGTTGTGGTTTATATTTAGAATCCTATAAGGTAATCCCAAAAAGGAACTACATAGGGGCCTATGGGTAGGCTATGGAACTTTAAAGCTAAAGGTTACCTACTCAGCTACTAAGTCCCTAAACCCTAAACCCTAAACCTTAAACCCTAAACCCTAAACCCTGAACCCTAAACCCTAAACCCCAAAACCGGTAAAGCAAAGCTTCACAGAGGCCGAAGGCGGCGCTCAGGGCCGTCGCCGTTGCATCGACGCGAGAGGCCGCCATGTCCAACAGCAAACCGAGGGCTCCCTGCCACTGCTCCTGAATTGAAAATTGGGGACGTGCTAAGAGCTCCTTTAAGAGTCTGTAAGGGTTACCATATGTAGGGTTTAGGGTTTAGGGATTTAGGGTTTAGGGTTGAGGGTTTAGCCACTGCTCCTGCTTTGAAGGGTGAGGGTTCCATTAAAGGGATCCAGAGGAATCTTAGGCTTCCTTTAAAGGGTGCTATAGGGTTTAGGGGTTTAGGGGTTTTAAGGGTTTAGGGGTTTAGGGTTTAGGGTTGTGCTTTAGAAGAGGGTTGATGATAACCCATCGGCTCCAAAGCAGTTCCCTTTTGTGGTATATACTTAGGATCCTATAAGGCTTTAAGGTAGGGATTTAGGGTTTAGGGGTTTAGGGGTTTAGCGGTTTAGGGGTTTAGGGTTTAGGGTTCTGCTTTAAAAGAGGGGTTGATCAGATAAATCCTGCCTTTCCCATAATAAGGAATATATACCATAATTCCTGTAGTTTAAGGTCCTTACGGTAATGTAAGGATTTATATCATCAACGGTAAAGCTTCAGGTATTTTGCTTTAAAATAGGGGTCGTACTAAGAGCTCCTTTCAGAATCTGCAAGGGTTACCATGAGGGCAGAACACTACAATGATGTGTTTTTAAACATGAATTTAGATATTAATGTACGAATCTATATCTATATCTATATCTGTATCTTTAGCTCTACATATATATATATATCTGTGTGTGTGTGTAGATGTGGACTATGTTATCGTCTTCTTGCTAGTTGTTCGGACCGTGAGTCGGGGTCCGAGATTGGATTGGGGCTGGGGGGTGAGGGCGGGGTTGGGTTCAGTGTTTGGACGTTCAGGGTTTGGGGTTTAGGGTTTAGGGTTTACCTGGACCCTGAAAGCAAGAATACTCGGCTTTTGTGGCCTTTGGGCCAGTAGTTCAACGACTATGGGGGGTTTAGGTATAGGGTTTAGGAGTACCCTTAGCCTCAAAATAGCCCAAAAACCTTTCATAATCGGGTCTTTGGGACCAAAAGCCTTAAAATCATGAGTCCTTTCAGGGTTTAGGAGTAGGGTTTAGGGGGTAGTAGTGCTCGGAGGAGGCGGCCTCGCAGGCGCCGATGGCTGTGTTGAAGCCTAGGCTCCCCAGGAACGGGTTTAGGGGTTTAGGGTTTAGGGTTCAGGGTTTAGGGGTTTAGGAGTTTCGGGTTCAGGGTTTAGGGTTTTTGGCTCAGAGTTTAGGGTTTAATAGTAAGGGCACCCTTTTTCCTTAATGTTCATCTTTAAATCAGGAGACCCCCCCCCAAAAAAAAAAAACGGCCAAAAGCGTACTACTGGGGAACCCAAAACCCTTGGCCCTGTAAGCCCTATAAACCCTATAAACCCTATAAACCCTAAACCCCTAACCCCCCCCCTCCCCCCCCAAAAAAAAAGGGCAAAAGCGTACTACTGCGGGAACCTAGAAGCTGATACTATCCGGAAAGACCTGCAGCGCTCGCATGGAGGAGAAGAGGCGGAGCGCAATGCGGCCTTGAGACCTGAAATTCTCTGATTCTCATTGGGGGAAAAACAACTCTTACCCTAAACCCCTAAACCCCTAAACCCCTAAACCCCCTAAACCCTAAACCCTAAACCCCTGAACCCCTAAACCCCTAAACCCCTAAACCCTGAACCTTATAATGGGAGAAAAATATCAAAACTTACATCGGGCTTCGAGGTGCAGGGGTTCCTAGCAGTCACGGCGGATCTCAGGTTTAGGCGGATCTTAGGTTTACCCATGGGCCCCTAAGTACTTCCTTTTTTATGTTTGATATGTTGAATCCCATAATAGGGTTCAGGGTTCAGGGTATAGGGTATAAGGTAATCCCAAAAAGGAACTACTTAGGGGCCTATGGGCAGGGTATAATCCCCCTTTCGTGATCATTTGCCACGGGAGTTGCGAAGGGTAAGTTCATGGCGGTCTCTAATTGGACTGCCAAGAATCCCCTTTCCACAGGCACTCATCGTCGCATTGAAGGAAACCACATCCGGCGTAGAGTTCATGGAACATAGCTCCTCGAGCAAAAAGCTCTACAACCTAACCTAAACCGTCCTAAACCCATAGAAACACAAAACAGAACTTTGAAACCTGAAACCCTGTAGAACGCATCCTAAACTAAGCCCCTTCTGTCCCAGGCAGCAAAATGGAGACTCTCAACCCGAACATCGCTCCTCGAACAAGCTCAAGGCAACCTCCCATTCAGAGGCATCCTCCTTACTAGGGTTTAGGGTTTAGGGAGGGTGTCTGCAGTGTTTTCTGTTGGGTGGGGGCACTTGGTGTTTAGGCTATCCTAAACCCAAAACCCTAAACCCTGAACCCTAAACCCTAAAACCCTAAACCCCCAAACCCCAAAACCCTAAACTCCCCAAAACCCAAAAACCCCAAAACCCTAACACCCTAGACCCTAGACTGTTCCTGCTTCGGCTGCGCCGACCCTGGATCCTTCAGAGGCTGATCAGGAGATCTGGTATCAGGTTTAGGGTTTACGGTTTAGGGTTTAGGGGTTTAGGGTTTAGGGTTTAGGGGCTTAGGGTTTAGGGTTTATTCTGGTCGACGGCGACATGCCATTCAACTTCCCAAAGGGTCCCAAGCATCTATAGAGGCTCCTTTAAGGGGGCTCCTTCACAGGCTGTAGGGTCGTAGGGTGCCTTTAAAGGGCTCCCCGGTACCTTATTTGGAGATGCCTTGATTCAGGGAAGTATCCCCCAATAACAGTACGTATAGGACCCGGTTCCTGAGTAGCCCCTTCAGTCAGAAGGGTCCCCTTTTTCCTACAGTTTGGTTTTAATCAGGGAGGCCCAGAGAGGACTACTCGGGAACCTACGGTTGATGATATAAATCCTGCATTACCCATAGTAAGGAATACGTATACCATAACTCCCATAGTTTAGGGTCCTTAAGGTAATGCTAACCCCCAAACCCCCAAAACCCCACCCTAAACCCAAGAAGGCTGAACCCTTTTCATAGTTTAGGGCTCCTTAAGGTACTTGGCACGCCCCATCGCCACAATCCGAAACCGAGAGAATCTGCATAAAAACCCTAAACCCCTAAACCCCTAAGCCCCTAAACCTAAACCCTAAACCCTAAACCCCTAAACCCCTAAACCCCTAAGCCCCTAAACCCTAAACCGCCCAAGTCTCGCAGGAGCTGATGGCCGCGCTGATGCTTGGGAGGCTCGGTGCGACTCTCCTCACACACATTGCGCGCAACCTCGGCAGGGTTTAGGGTTTGGGGTTTAGGGTTTAGGGTTGAGGGTTAAGGGTTTAGGGTCTAGGCGAGTATAGCAAGAAGCGTCTACATCGCCGTATACGACGAGCTGGTCGTAAAGCTTTCGGGGTTCTTTTGTAGAAAGTTTTCTGATCCGGCAAAACGAGAATGCTTGTATACTTATTAACTGTTTAGTCTTCTATACTGGCGCCACAGCCCGGTACTTCTCGAGAAAGGCCATACTCACAGTCTTGAGCACTTGCTCTCGAAATCAAACCATCGGGTTGGCTTTTGAAGCTTCGTGTCCGTGGGTTTAGGGTGTCTAGGGGTTCATGCGAATCCATATAGGGACTCTTCACCCCTGCGGTTGATAGCATAAATCCTGCATTGCTTAAGGACCCTATACTAAGGGAGTTATGGTATATTCCTTATCATGGGTAATGCAGGGTGTTTTATCATCAACAGTAGCTCCAACATCTAGAGAACAGATCGCTGGATTGAGACCAGGGGGCATCGCTACAGCAACCTTCCACTGCTCGGCTTGGCTGCCGTTCTTCAGACAACCTTACGGGCTGAGTACCCTAGCCCAAAAAAAGGTTAACCTTTCAATTATGGTAGGATCATATAAGCCCTAAAAAAGGTTAACCTTTCAATTATGGTAGGATCCTATAAGCCCAAAAAGGTTAAAGGTTACCTGCTCAGCTACTAAGCAACTGATTGCAGTACCGACGGTCATCAAGTTGGGATCCTTGCTCCCACGGCGAGGTCAGAGGTTTAAACTTTCCGAAGGATGAACAAATACTATACACTGTTTGACAACGACTAGAATAAGCAATTTCATAATATACTAAGTCATTAAAGCTGAAAAAAGTTAAACAAAAAGCACTGGGTATAGGTGAACCGAGGTTCAATCGCCGAGCATGCCATGACTGGCAGGAGCTCTAAGGCCATGTTCCAGAGACCCACTGGTTCGCAGGATCCCACAGCGGCCGTGAAACTGACAACATTGGGTTCCTAGGTTCCCATTGGGTTCCTAGGTCCCCACGGTAAACCCGTAAGAGTAAGGATGCCTTTTGATTGTAATTACGCATGAAAAACTTGAAAGAGAAGGTCCCACCATGAAACACAACGCAAGTTAGTATGCCTTGTGAACGCTTCACAGCGCAATCCCCAGCATAACACCCGCAACAACGCATTATTATTTGGGGAACCTAGATCGAAAGCCCTTACCCTAAACCCCTGAACCCTTACTTGGAGGCCCAGGGACTTAGTAAGTAGGTTATAAGTAGAGTTATAAGTACCCTTAATGGAGTTTAACCCAATTGTAACCCTACTTATAACCGACTTACTAAGTCTCCTGGTCCTCTAAGTAACTACCCAGGCTCTTCTCGGTCCTGGCACAAGCCATCCAGGAGATGCAATGCCCGCTGCCAGTCGGAGGCCACTCCGCAAGCATTGATAGCTGTACTAAAGCCTGAGTTGTCGAATCCGTCACCCCAAGGGTCCATGTACCCATATACTTGGGCCTTAAAGCTCTCCATATACAAGCACTTGAGGGCCAAAGTGTATGAGTTGCCGAAGGCAGGAGGTAGGAAGGCAGAGTACAGAGGCCGGAATGGTTAAAATGGCTGACAGCGGTCCGTGAGAGCAGTTCATAGGAGTTCCAGAAGAGCAACTAGAAGGGGTCTATCAGGCTTCTTGGTACATAACCCAAGCGTGGTTACCCTTTCGGTTATTCGGCTGGTACTACTGTTGTTGATGATATAAAACCTGCATTACCTTAAGGACCCCAAACTATGGGAATTGTGGCATATTCCTTAGTATGGGTAAACGCAGGATTCAGTATATTCCTTATTATGGGTATTGCTAGGGCTTTATATCCTCAACCATATATCATAACTATAATAAGGGCCTAGCAACTGAGCACGTTGGGCGTCGGACGCGTGCTCTGCATGTTCGACAAGAGCTGAACGGAGCGACTCCACCTCCTAGCCTTCTCCTGACTTCTGGTGAGGCGATTTAATTTAAGTTATACCAGAATAAGTGGGTTCAGGGTTCCTTTAAGAGGCGATTTAATTTAGGTACTAGAATAAGTGGGTTTAGGGTTCCTTTAAGGGGCTCCTTTAAGAGGTTTGGGGTTAAGGGATTTAATTTAAGTTACCATAATAAGCATATTTTTTTACTATAGATCCCTAAAAGATTTAAGTTACCATAATAAGTAAACCAAATTATTCACTATAGATCCCCCCAAAATGGTAACTTAAAGAAAAATCCTTTAACAAGAACCCAGTCTCACATGCTGCAATGCCCGCACTGAAGCCGATGACGTCCGTCACATTGCCAAGCATCTCGAGCGCCTCCCGCCATTGGCTGCTACTTTCCTTACTTTCGCAGCGACTGCACAGCACATATAGGGAAATAGAAGTAATAGAAGGTTCAACTGTCACAAGAAAGTCATAGTATGGGAGCCGGACAAGTGTAAAGGTTGGGTATCACACATCTAAGCAAGCCTTAAATGCTCAACCCTAAAAGACTTGTAGAAGCCCTATATACCCTAAACTCCCCACCTGTAGTTCCCTTTACCCTAAGGGTCCAAAGGACCTAGTAATCATGTACTTGGGTTACAGATAGTAGTTTTGTAGGTTAGTTTCCAGAAGAGTATATGATTCTCAGGTACTTGGACCTTTAGGGTTAACTTAAGGACCGAGCTTCAAGGACGCTGATTGACGAGTTGAGGGTGACAGCATTGACCGGAACCGCCTGCGTTGCCATGAGATGCAACAGCCAGAGGCCGTGCTGCCACTGCTCGAGCTCTTCCTCGGATCCATAGGGTTTTTTTTTGAGTTTTTTTTGGGGTTTTGTTTTGTTTTGGGGGTTTAGGGGGTTTGGGGGGTTTAGGGGGGTTTTGGGGGTTTGGGGGTTTAGGGTTTAGGTGTATGCGGGCTTCAGGGTGTGCAAATTTCAGATAGAATCCTTCGATTCACTCTACTTGCCTAGGTTCTTATTCAGGCCTACATTTCGATTTTAATTGTGGTAGCTGGAAACTCGCATAGATACAAACAGCTGACCAAGAGTTAATGCTCCACTATCGCCACAATTCGAGACCTATTGACAAAGCACTGCAGGACCTTCACATCTATACCAATAACAAGGGACCCTTCATAAGGCAATAGTATTAGAAAGTATTCCGACCGCTATACTACAGCAACGCAGGACCAAGTTTCGCAGGACTTGACTGCCGCGCTGCAGGTGAAGGCATTTGGCTCTTCCTTTGCTCCTTACTTGTCCAATATCCTATAGAGGGGATTGTTTGGGAGTTATTTATTACCACAACAGAACGAAAGGCTCCTTACTCAAATACTAAGGCTCCCCTAAACCATAAACCCTAAATCCCCAAACTCAAAACCCAAACCCTAAACCCCAAACCCCAAACCCTAAACCCCCAAAAACCCAAAACTTTGAGGCTCCTTGTAGGCGGCGGAGCAGTTCCCGAGCATATCCTTGGGCACTGAGTACCCTAAACCCTAAACCCTAAACCCTATACGATTCTATAAGTCCAAAAAAGGTTAACCTTTCAATTATGGTAGGATTCTCTAAGCCCAAAAAGGTTAAAGGTTACCTAATCGGCTTCTAAGTATCGCCAGCTCGAGCCCCGGCAGGCGCTGGTGGCAGCGCTGAAGCTGACCACGTTGGGCCGCGGATCCGTGTCCTACGGTTGAGCGTTTATAGGGCTTAAGGTTTATAGGGGTTTAAGGTTTATAGGGCTTAAGGTTTATAGGGTTTAAGGTTTATAGGGTTTAAGGTTTATAGGGTTTGGGGTCCTACTGCTGATGATCCCTAAGGGTCCATGTGCTCATATAGTCTTTTTCATTGGCCCCAAAGTACCCAAATAGGGACTACTATAAAGAAAAAGTATATACTATTTGGGCACCTGGGCCCTTAAGGGATAGAAATCCTGCCTTAACTGGCCTTAACTGTAACACCCTGAAAGCTATCAGGTCCAGGACCCCGAATCCCAACACTACTGCTGATGATAGAAACCCTTAGCATTACCTCAAGGACCCCAAACTATGGGAATTCTGGTGTATTCCTTATTCTGGATAATGTAGGATTTATATCATCAGTTTAGACTATTAGCTATAATCAGGATCCCCAACATGGTATTGGTAATTCTTCCGGCTTCCACATTAAGTTTGTCGGACTCTTCAAGCATCCGTCAGCTGTCACCCTAAACCCTAAACCCCCAAACCCCTAAACCCCTAAACCCTAAACTCTAAACCCCAAACCCCTAACTCACAAAGGCATCCTGCATGCTGGACACGACGTGGAGGGCCAGATTCCACCGTCCCGCCTTCTCGCATGCAGTGATGCCAGCGCTGAACCCGATAACATCGGGGGTCGCCCTGGCCGCCCGCATCCCTTGGAGGATCTGCAAAGCTTCTTCCCATCGTTGCCCTAAGGGTTTAGGGTTCAGGGTTTGGGGATCAGGGTTTAGGGTTTCAGGTTTAGGGTTTAGGGTTTAAGGTTTAGGGTTTAGGGATTGGGGTTTTGGGTGTCCTTTCGCATGAGACGCGATGAGGAGGTTGAAGCTGTAGGTACTGGAGTACCACGGAGCGCCTGCTTGCATGTAGTCTTCCGCATGGTCAAGGCAGGCCCCTTGAGATGCGCGACAGGAATCCGTATCTAGAGCTTGAGCCGTCCTGTACACGTGGGCTTCTTTGGACAGAAACGCTGCAAAGCGAACATCTCTCGATTCCGACGGTCGGCATCTATGTCTTGTGATAATGATGATAATGATGATGACTTAGGGACTGAGTACCCTAGCCCAGAAAAGGTTAATCTTTCATTTATGGTAGGACTATACCTACTCAGAGCTACTAAGACGATGATGATGATGGTAGTGGTGGTGGAACAAGCCGTAGGCTTCTTGAGTGGCATTGCCTTGATAAGTCTCGCTCGGACCTTTGAACAGCTACGGTTGATGATATAAATCCTGCATCACCCATAATAAGGCATATACCATAATTCCCATAATTTAGGGTCCTTGAGGTAATGCAGGATTTATATCATCAACAGTAGGAGTATAATCAAGACCTCACCCAAGTCCCTCTTACAAACGAAACAGCCGTCTGGCTGGTTCAACTCAACTCAGAATTAAACAAGAATTGAGTGCTGAGATATTCCGGCGAGGCATCACTAGTGGAAATTCAATACCCTAGCACTCCGAATAGCCTCAAGCAGACACTTTTCACCAGGTTCAGATATTCTTGGGGCTCTAGGGATACAACAGCCCAAAGAATCCTACGTACCTATATGTGGGATACTTGCCCAAGACATGATGATAATTCCTACTTCAGAAACCTTACTTTCTACCCTCTACAGGTACTTAGGAGCCTTTGGGCAGGTTCTCCAAGTGGTGCGGCCCTTCAGCCGATGGACGTGCCACGGCGGGCTTGTCATTACGCCCGCCGTGAGAACACTGCAGAACAATGGGACGCTACAGTTGATGATACAAATCCTGCACCTAGGATTCATAGGGTTTAGGGTTTAGGGTTTAAGGTTTTACGGTTTAGGGCTTTAGGGTTTAGGGTTTGTTGATGATACAAATCCTTAGCATTACCCATCAAAAGGAATAGACCATAATTCCCATAGTTTAGGGTCCTTAAGGTAATGCAGGATTTATATCATCAACAGTATCCCCTAATCCCCAAACCATAAACACCCTAAGCCCTAAACATCAAAGTATGGCAGTGAGCAACCGATTGTGCAGCTAGCTTCCAGGGCACCTGCACCCGTCTCGAAGGTTATACTTCCCCAAGGGTCCAAGTACCTAGTAATCATATACTCTCTCAAATGCTAACCTACATAACTACTATCCTACACCCAAGTACATTATTATTGGATCGTTTGGACCCTTGGGTCTTGTACACATCCTGCCACGCCCCGATTCCGTGCAACTGAGGACTCTGCGGTCTCGCCACTGGCGCCCAGTGATCGGGCGTCCGCACGCGCGCGCAGCAGCGGCTGCAAGAGGTGGGTCTGACCTGATGTGTGCTGTTAAGGACTTATGGCTCGTGGTTTTTATGCTGCTGGTGGGGTAGTACCCAGATATATTGATCCTTCCGACACTTACCCAGCGAGGCCCCATACCCTTTAATCAAGGAATATGCTGTGACTGTACAGCACGAGATCAAGCTCTGCAATGCACCAGCCTGAATAGTGATTGGCAGCTATTCCTTAGGGCTCCTTATTATGAGTCTAGTATAAATCCCCAAGCCATATTCTAATCAGTATAAGCCTTAATAGCTTAGGCCCCTATGTATATGGTATGTGGCTCAACCCTAGAAGCCAGGACATTTTCAGGTGGGTAGTTACCGTTATAGGAGCCTTAAAGAAGGTCTAGAAACCTAGAAGCCCTGTATACCCTGAACTCCCCCACCTGTAGTTTCCTTTAATATAAAGACCCAGCCTTCACGGATGGCCATGTGCACCGCTGCATCGCCCTCGTCGGGTCCTATTCTCAGCGGTTTTTGAGGCTTCATCCCTGGCTGTCGAACCATATGACCCCGAAGGCCATACTGTTAGGGACTTTCCGAAAATATGGGGTACCTCATTTTGGGGTCCTTATAATAAGGATCCTACTATTTAGGGTACCCTGCCATAGTATCAGGGACTTATAGCAATGAAAATAGGGGTTAGGGTTTAGGGGTTTGGGTTTAGGGTTCAGGGTCTTAGGGTCTTAGAAACGAAATAAGGGTTTGCGGTATATCATGAATTGGGATGAACAGGGCAGTATTCTACAACCCTACAGCCCTCTCCCGATCCATGAACCTCGCAACCCCCACAATAACCTCTAAATCCCAAGCCCCTAAACCTTTAAACCCTAAACTCTACATCCCAAGCCCCTAAACCCTAAACCCTAAACTCTAAATCCAAAGCCCCTAAACCCTAAACCCCCAAACCCCTAAACCCCTAAACCCTAAAATCCCTTAGCCTTAACCCTGAACCCCTGAACTCCAAACGCTTCCACCCCAAGTCCTCGAACTCCTGAGCTACCAACTCCTACCAACTCCTACTTCAAGGATCAAGGGATTTAGTAAGTAGAATACGGTTAGTAAGGTCAAGTAATGTAGGGTCCCTATAATAATTAGAATTAGGCCTTGGGGTATATTCTACTATGAATGATTCTGCAAAGGAGCCCCCGAAGTAATAATTAAGGCTCCTGTAGTAGGGTTGTAAGCCCCTTACTTGCGGTACTCCGCTATCCTACAGACAGATGCATGTGGAACTCTCCCTGATGTCCAAGAAGATGAACAGCAGAACCACCCATCAGTGCAGTTGGCATACCCAGAGGCTCCATAGTAGTTCCTTTTTGTGGTTTATATTTAGGATCCTATAAGGTAACCCCAAAAAGGAACTACTATGGAGCCTATGGGTAGAGAACGAAAGCTGCATTGTGCCGCCAGGCTCACACCACCGATCTAGAGATCGAGAGCAATCCAACTATCTCGAAGCTTGAAAATGCAACGACAATGGCTGCAAACCTTCCGATTCCAAAACCCCATACGCAAACCCCTAAACCCTAGACCCTAAACCCCTAAACCCTTAAACCCCTAAACCCTAAACACTTAAACCCCCAAACCCCTCAACCCTGTAAACCCCATAAGCTCGCAATCTTGGAGGATAAACCCTGAACACCAGAATCCCAAAGCCTACGATCTGAGCCCAGGCTACTTGGAGGCCCAGTGGACTTAGTAAGTAGGTTATAAGTAGAGTTATAAGTACCCTCAATGGAATTGCCTCTATTCTAACCCTACATATAACCGACTTACTGAGTCCCCTGGCCTCTAAGTAGGACGTAGGGAAAGCTGGCTCCGACTTGAGATCCCAAATCTACTAAAGATTCCTCAATTAGGCAATATTCAAACTTAGGGGCTGAGTACCCTAGCTCAAAAAAGGTTAACCTTTGCCTCTTGGATAATGGATTTCGCAGCTGTGTTGTTGGGAGGAGGGCGGCGGAGGAAGAGCAGGAGGAATAGCACAGGTGGGATAGCAGCCCGAAAACACAAACCCCACACCGAGATGTGGGAAACAAGCAAACATGCATTGAGGTAATTGGGGCAGCACCCATGATCCATCACTGCGCTCCGCCTTGAGCACAGAGTCGACTGCGGCAGTCTTCCGCAGAAAAGCGTGCTTGTTCTTCGTCTTGAGCCGCTGTACCCAGCGACACTGACATCGCTTGATATGCCTCTTGTCAGGTAAATTCAAAACATATGCGAATTGAATCGCACGCATTCTGGCAATCCTGCTTCCAGGAACATCTGGATCTCGTGCAGCAAGAATCTTGGGCTCGCTCTGCAAGCGGCGTGAAGAGAAACATCCACCTTGTAAACTTGGGTTTACGCGGCACATATAGGAACCCGCCGTATACATCATATAGGTACACGGATCCTCGGTGCAATGTATAATGACCTGTAGATAGGGTCTCCTTGACCCGGGTACTTACAAATCTGGTTATTATGTTCAGAACCCTCGAGATTGCCGAGTCCTTGTGCGAAGAGAAACCTTGGTGCAGGTCACCCTACAATGTAGAGGGAGCTTAGGTGAGCAGAACTTGGGTCATACTAAACTAGTCGTAGCGGGGCTCTAAGCGAACAGCAAAGTACTTACCTGCGGGCTCTCTTTGAAGGAGTGGGGTGTAGAGTTAGTTATAGGGTTTAGGGGTTCCAGCCCAACAAGGGCACAGCTTCAGGTCAAATGGAGTTCGGGCTGCTGTAGCTTCATCAAATTGCAGGAGGCATGTTCGCGTCACAAGGCGAGGACCAGCAAGGATTCAAATTGAATTTGAGGCGCGTGCAGCGAGATCCCACGCAACAGCCCGAACTGTGAACAGCAAACCCACAACTACAAAACCGACAATGTGAAACCGAATAATGTGGCGGCCCTTTTAGTAAT
>CAJNJA010011037.1:0-13713 GCA_905231915.1 Symbiodinium necroappetens | reverse complement strand
AGATGCCCACTCTTCAGGTGTGGGGCATCCCCTTGCTTGTGTACAGTTCCACAAACCCTTGCGATCAGGGCTCTCACACACACACACACACTCACACTGGCTAGCTAGATAGATTAGACAGGGTGAAGAACATGCGGCCTCGCCGTCTTCTTCATCGTAAGGGGTCCAGGCACCTCTCCGCCCTCAGTTTTGGTGATGCTCCATTGCACGCTCTGACAAACACTTCCAACGGCCTCGAAACCAGGAACTGCGGATAACTCGCCGATCAGGCTCGTCCCAGTAAACAGCCCTTCAGAGTATTGCACAGTTGCATGCGGGATCCCATGTGTCGTTGCAGGGTACCTCATGACTCTTCTCTCCAGTTCGACATCGTATCTGCCTGAGCTTGCATGTCAACCCAGTTCGCACTGCGGACAGCATCTCCTGCATGTTCCAAGAGCATGGCCGTGATCAATAGGCACCGATGCAGGCAGCCCCTGAAATAGCTTCGTGAGTGCATGCAAATGACTGTCAAAAGCTTCAGACAAGAAATAGGCTCACAGCATCGGCCCGCCTTTCCGTTCTGGCTTTGGGTCAAAATGTCTTCAAGTCGTTCAGAATCCGAAGGATGGAGCGGCACCCACCTGCAATAGGAGGTAGGAAAGCTCTCATCCTGCTGAGACTCCAGAAGCCTGCGGTCTGACGGAGAGCTGTCAAGGCCCTCCTCGAAAGTTTCGAAGACTCCAAGATACCGCATCTCAGCATGTGTGGTGCCGGGGTCCTGCGCCAGCCATAGGTATGGTGATTTCGAGCCTCACGGACGCAGGTCTGATCGACAGCCACTCTGCCGGAAGAGCAGAATATCACATTTTCCTGCCATCGCACTGTGGTTTCGCTCGATGCTACAGCTACAGCTGTGCCGCCCATGTGACAATGGCGCTGGTCTTTGACCGTCTCACAGATGTAACCACCTGCCAGCTCCGCACGACTCCCTAGTCGCCTATGATAAGCCCGAATTGGAATGAGCTGAGCTGAGCCGACTGCCAAACGCCGTCAGGAGCGAGATGCACAACACGCTCTGGCGAATCGAAGGTCTCTTTGTACACTGCCATTGCCTGAGTGTCCCATAAACCCCATGTCCAATGGGAATCTTAAAAGCATTCTGGAGCTACGAGTAGTATGCTTGTCACTGGATCAAAATGGCTCGGGCTTTGTCCACTGTTGGAAACATCCAGCTGAAGTCGTGACCTGCCAGGAAAACCACTGCCACACCATCACATCACGTTCTTAGCCCACCTGACAAGATGCCGCCGACACGAACCTTTGGCTTCCATGCTGCCACATCGTCGACAACGGCCTGCAACTTCAGTCCGGTTGCTACACCGACACCAAACCATGGAGGAAGCGTGCCTGAAAATCATGACGGGCATCGAGGAAAACCATGTCCAAGGATCCATCAGCCTGAGGGCGTATGGCAGACAACGTGATGCTCGATTCATTTTACGCTTCCGGTCTGGACAACACGTCTGAGGACGGCACAACATGCAAGGATGCATTCATGGAGGTACTGCGATAAAGAACGAACCGACCTTCAAGACAACCCCGCTAAGGGCAAGAAATTGAGCCCGAGGACCAGTGCATAGCGACTGCCGATATTGCAAAGCGCATACACGTATGAATTCACTGGTCCAGCACAACCCTGAACATGAAACTCGCTCAGGTTTACATTGCTGCTTTCAAACTCGCCTGAATCTTGGAACAGCGACAAGCGATCGATCACGTCATGGAAGAGTTCATCGTTGTTGATGTATGGATCTACGCCTTGGCATGAGAAGGCTCCGACTCTGTCTGCTGCTCTACGACGAAAGTCCAAGAGTTAGGCCAATGTAGGACAACAACGGATTGCGCTCCAACAGTCGCTGGCTGGTGTTAGCAGCCTGTTCAGGTGTGGCGACGATTGCTTTTGCGAGTCATGCCACGAAAACTCTCACACTCCAGCCTCCACGCCAACTTCTGCCATCACAACAGGTTGCTTGGAGACTCCCAGAAAATCAAGCCTAGCACCATGCGTCTCAGCATACGAAGCCTTGACTGCCGTCGACAAGCCCAGTGTTGTCTTGGATCTGAACAGGTGGGTGAGTGCGTCCCAGCGCTTTCCCGGAATTTCGTGAAAGACCTGAGCTAGAGACAGCACGAAAGCCATCCTCGCTTTTCAGACAGCCGCGGAACAACTCGAATGGAATCAACGTCGCCATAAAGCTCATGAACGAGATTTCGTCCTGCTACTCGTCCTGGGCTTCAACACACCACAACGGAAGCTTGAACATGGAGCCGATGCTGAAGATCTCAGGACCCGTCCATTGTGATCAAGTTGGGCTAGGTGAAAATTCAACAGCAGAGTAACGGAGACCTTAGAGGCTTCGCAAGAGCATGCATGACACACTTCTATCAAACAGTCTTCTGGGGCGATGGCATTCTCAATAAGAAGCTGTAGCCTGCGGGCCAAGGCTGCCGCCTTTCTTCCAGAACATGTTGAACTTGGTTGTTTGAATGTTCAATATGTCAAAGCACACATGACACCAGCTCCGATCCTGGTCATTTGCCCTTGCTTGCACACCAAAAGTGGCAAGAAATGATCTCACACTTCTGAAAACTGCTCTACTTGCTGCTGCTTTCGGGAAAGACTAAACTGTTTATGCTCTGCCGATACAGCTGTCTTCAACAACAAATTCTTGCAACGATCAGTGCGTCCACCACAGCGGGATTGCTCGGAACGCGTGTTGACGGCTCCTTGGAAGATGTATCCTGACGATCCTGACCATTGAGGCGAAAAAAACTTTTTCGGATTGTCCGTATGAGTTCCAGATGGTTTCCATGCCGTGTTCCTGTGATGGAACGGGAGCCCGGCGTTGTGAGGCTTGCGTTTCGTACACTATCGTTGTAGGTTGTGGTAGGGAACATGGGATGCCTTGCGCAAACTCGTGCACAGGCGCTATAGAAATCACGAAATTCCGCAACGACGACGTTTGCAACTGCCAGCTCGCTTGAATGTTTCAGCACTTTACCAAGAGCACAGAACAGCATAGCGGATTCCGGATTCTCGCCCCTTGAACGATGCATGTTGTAAGGCTTTGGTCTGGAAGACGAAGAAGCCAAGCCCTGCATCAGTCATTCATCCTTACATACACCTCGTACTAAGGTATCAGCACCTTGTATAAGGACAAGACGTGGTGGATCCATAACAAGTCAATGATGGATGATAGCAGGCCAAGGACACAAGCGCCAAGTGCTAATTTCATGGTGTTCCGAGAGACAAACTTTGCACGAAACGCCAGTGGCTCACGACGGCTCAAAGTCCATAAAAGAAGTGATTGATGTGTTACGGTTGGAGAGCATGCGTACCGCCGGTGGGGGGGGGCCCTGCCTTTTTCAGCTGCGTGCTCGGACTTGAGCCAAGTGTGGTGGTTGTCTTCGGTCAGCCGCTGTTTACACGCAACATGGCACGCGTCAAACGTGTTAAGCATTACTTCTAGAAGGATCTTGACAGTTTCCCCCCCAATAAGAGTTGAAAAACATGCCAAGCCATTCTCCTCGGAAGCACTGTGGCTTCGCCATGGGGTCGGCAATCATCTTCTGATGAGGGACCCACCTCACTGTGGACCTTGTTTCCTGCAAGTCCTTCATGACGACAGCCAGCTCCAAGGCGCTGCGCCGGTCTTGCTTGCCATGGATGCTCCTTCAGAAGGCAGTCGTACAATGCCTTGACGTCCGTCACTGCGCTTTTCGGTCACAAACATGTGTGGAGACCGAGAGTTTCTCCACGATCGAAGCTTTACGTCGTGCTTGGCGGCGTCCGTCATTATCTGGACCGAATCGACCTCGGAAACCCCCCCTGCAACAAGCTTGGGTCTCGCCGTCGACAGTGCTGTACACCTTCCTCTTCAGTTTGGAACTCCTCCATGACATGGGCGATGCCTTGACCTTCTGCTTGCTCGTGGGGAGCGTGTCAGCGGCCACGACAATCCAGGCTCCTTGCGTATGATCCGTCGGAAGGCCTTCGTCATCTTCCGAAGTGTGTTTCATTCCCTCGTCATCTTCCCAAGTGTGTTTCATTCCGACACCACCTGCATCGGAGATCGCAACTTTGGCGAGGTCGTTGAGGTCCATCTTCCCTAGGATGAGAGGTCGGGAAGCCGTGGCGGAGGTAATTGATGTTCTTGCTGATGATCAGGATGTCCTCGATCACGGCATTCTTCAATTTGCTTGCCATAATTGATGCCAGGTACACGGCCGACCACATGGTTTGGAACTCCTGCGTGATCGCCACATCTTTTACCTCGCGGCGATGCTTCGGGAGCGGCGATGTACGTCTCCTGGTCAAGCAAGACTCGATCCTCCAAGCGGGTTCTCCTTCCTGCATAGTCCGCGTTGAAGCCGCCGCTGCATGGGGCTTCAGCTTGTTTTGAACTTTTCCCCGCCCGCCGCTCCCTAAGGATATTCACTCAAGGCAGTGAAGTCTTCAGCTTTGCAGGCCATTTGCCCGGTCTTTTGGGTTATCCTGTTGGGTTGCTTTGCTCGGTGTTTTGTTATTTAAGTTGTTACACCTTGGTGTTTTGTTATTTAAGTTGTGACACCTTGGTCTTTTGGCAACTGCTTTGCTGCTGCTTTTGCTACTGCACAGCTACAGCTACAGCCGTTGCGAATCAATCATTGGAAGGCGGAAAGCCCGTGGTGCATTGCAGGCCACCAGACCCAGATACGGCCACTTTGCGAACTTTTGCCCCGACCGTCAGTTAGCGTCGGGCCCGCAGTTGGGAGCGTTTTTACGACAAGTGGTCTTTGGAAGCCACGCCGGAGCCGTGGACGTGACGATTGAGCGACGTCCCACACAAGTCACACAAGAAGACGAATGGATTAAGGACCAGAAGGAGAACGCCTGCTTCCACAGCACCAACACAGACCGAGAGTTTCCCCGCCCGGAGATCAAGAGACAGCCTCAGAGGAGCGGCTGTCTCTTATCCGGGAGGTCATCCAAACCGATCCGTGGAGGCGGAGGAAAGACGCAAAGGGTTCCGCGAATGCCAGTGGAAGGAAGTACTGCAGCAGCCTCCTCCTTTCGGCTGGACGGCGAGTACTCCGAGACAAGCAGATCGCGCACCCGAAAGACTTCCTAATGAGGATTTGTATTTATTCTCTTGCCATAACAGCAGGTGAACAATATATGACATGACGATGTGGACATCAGGAAACTTTCAATGGAGGAGGCCCTGTTCGACGCCAGTGACAAAGTGGAGTGGGAAGCCATCCTGAGGACCAAGGCGGTGCGAGTGGTGTTTGGCACGGAAGTGGAAAGCATCCGCAGATTGTACCCCGAGAGAAGCCGCGGTACCTGTGTCCACTCAGAATTGTTTCCATGCTTTTATTTCGCAGCTTGCCGTCCTCCTCCCATTTGCCAATGTCAAAGCGGTCCTGGTCAATTTTTTTGATCGATGCCTGAATCTCGGGGCGAGCCCCGATGATGAAGTCGTCAACCTCAATGAGCGCCTGTGACTCGTTGCGGCCTTTTGCATCAAACCGCATCCACCAACATGGCTCCACGAGGTTCCGGACAAAGCCATGGGAGCTCAGAAAGTTCACGACCGTCATGCGCCATGACGCTGGTGCATCGTCCGATCCATAGACTGGTACCTCTATAACTCTCAGCGCACCTTCTGTCCCAGCCCCTCTGTGGACTGCACAAACAGAGGCCCTGTCTCTCACCTTTAGGGCTCTGATTGGCAAAAGGCATCGCGAACATCACAGAAACTGTTTGAACCCCATTGGGAAGGCGAGCATTCCCTCCGGGGTCATGGAATGCATCCTGAACCAGCGATTTTTCGCCACTGCTAGGAAGCGAGGAGCTCGTCCAGATCATCGTGGTTCTTTGCAATTCCCTGCCCAGAGTCCAACTCCTGGGCGAGCCGTTGTTTCAACCATCCACCATGGCGTTCTGCTCGAAAGTTTTGCCACGGGCTTTCTGGAGCTGTGACGTGATGTAAAACTCCTAGCTGTTCCAGGCCACATTCAAAACGCCCCTGGAGTTCTTCCCCTCCGTCCGATATTGGCGTGCCTAGATGGCACGCACATGTAGTGAAAAAAGCCTGCCGTGCAGATTGCGCCGTGCGCCAGAGTTCCTTGTAACTCTCTGGGCCCCCAGTTGGTCCCGTGGCAGACGACATTCAGGGTGGGCTCAAAGACACCCTCGTGCTGGATGAAGAAAACGTCCATGCTCAAGACTTTGTTGAAGGAGAAGACTCTTGGACAGTGGGCCTTCCTCCTGGGATCTGGTCCTCGCTTCACGGCACACGTCGCCCATCTGGACTCATCCCTTACATTCTTCAAGGCATCAGGAAGGGCTCCGGCTGCCCGCAAGGTCCGACGAAACCTGTCCTGTCGCGGGTGACCAGTAGTGATGCGCAGCTTCCGAACCAAGTCTTTTTGATGTTGGGACTTTTGCGGCTCGGCCTGCTGCCTGTCCTCCATGGACGCCGGACGCTCATTGTCCGTGCCTCTGAGTTCACAATCTTCCTCATCCACATTTGTTCTGGGGAACGACAAGGGGGGAATGGCTGCAGCTGCTCTGACGACACAGAGCGGCCACCAGGCCTGCTGAATGCTGATGCACTGCCAGGACATTCTGGTCATATTCATCTACCTGAAAGCCGAACTTTTGGAGCAGTTCCTCAGGTCCTTCCGCTCGGACTCCAAGTTCAGGGCAGATGGCGTCTTGAACGCAGTGATCGACCATCTCTCTCCTTGCCAGTCTTCGACAGCATGTCACCGCCTTGCGTCGAAGACCACCATCTTGCCCTTATCCTTTCGCGGCGTTCCATGTCGCTTGCCTCCTCCCATTTCCTTCCAAACATTGCCGCCATCCGGTCCACCGAGTGATCTGGCCCCTGAAGAAGCGCCGTCAAGTTCTGCAGGCCTTGATCGTTCAAGCCGGCACCCTCCTTTAGCACGGTTGCTCGGATCTCTTCCGGAATAGCGATGCCGAACATCGAAGCCTTAGTGAAGTCACGCATGCGACGATTCACGTACTGGCGGAGGGATTCCTCTCGCTATATCGAACGTCGTGCTCGGGGCATCCGAGAGGTCGCCTTAACCTGGTAGTCGACACAATTCCCGCCGAGGCACTCGCGACGTCCGCAACAGATTGCTGTGTCTCATCCCATGCAGGTACGGATCGGCCATCCACCCATGACTGTGCACTCCAGCAGGGCATTATCATCTGAGGTGGTAGAGCCGTCCCACTAGGTTGCGGCCCACTGCTCCACTGCTGGTCCCACTCTTGCCAGTCATCCCATGCCTGCTGCAGTCCTGAGCTGCGCCTGGGGTTGTCCACGACAATCCGTCATCCCTCCATGTTTCATAGGGAACATGGCAAGGCCTCCGAGCTACAAACTGTCGAAAGAGTGGGAGAGCATGCGTACCCTGGGCGCACCGCCTTTTTCAGCTGCACGCTCGGACTTGAGACAAGTATTGCGGTTGTCTTTGGTTTGCCGCTGTGTACACGCAACATGGCTGGCACTCTGGCCAAATGTGTTAAGCATTACCTCTAGTAAGATTCTCACACTGGGCTGTCCCTTGCTCCGGTCACAAATACAGTCAAGCAACAGCTTCCAGCAAGCGCTCTGCACTCAAACTTTCGCTCTGGACCTTGGCCAGCAAGGCAAAAAATCCGGCTTAGAAGTTGCTGGATACGTGGCCTCGCCGAGGATGTCTAGCACATGTTGAGCATGCCGTCGCAGAACTGCTCTCGTTGTGTTCGCATAGACCTGCTTTCACTGTTCAACCTCCGTGCTATCGAGAAGACACAGCCCGAGAACCTGACAGGAGCCTGATGCAAATCTGGTGGAGAAACTCCTTGCGAACTTTTGAACACCTCATCTGCACATATGCACATTTCCACACGTGCACATATTCATCTGTTCTCTCTGAGCTGCTGCGTATCACTTGAAGTGTTCGTGGTTATACAGTGACGAGATCCTGTCGACGATCCTATGCAGGTGACCTTGGACAGCACAAAGAGCTCGTTTATATCCTCGTGTGTCGGCACCTCTCCGACAAGCTTCACCTCAGGCACTGAAGCTCACTTGTTATTGAAGCCAAGCTTCGTAAGCGACTGAGATGACAACTCCCAAGTCGAAAACTGCCAGAAACAACTCCTCAAAAATTAGATCCAAAACGATTCGTGTACCGGAATGCCAAAGAGTGAAAGACAAACTCGTCCTGCAAGTGGCCACATAGATTCTTGAAGGGAGCCCAATCCGTCTCGTTTGCATAGACCTGCACACTTGCAAAATCTGCAGCCACCCACATGCAACCGCCCGTCGGCTTTGCCCTCTCGGCCTCCACCGGTGTCGAGGAGTCAATGTTGTCACAAATGACACGATTGCAGTCAGCGTCCTCAAAGGATGCAACGACCAAGAAAGCCTAGACGACCAAAGGTGCGTCCTCGAGCAAATGCTGTCGCAATCGCCCCAAGCACGCCAAGCCTCGAGAGCTGTCGCGCCGCTGTCGCTCGAATCGATGCGGCCGAGGCAAGGATCGCACTGAGGGCCCTTCTCTGGAAACTCAGCCCCTTCCCAGGTAATGCACCTTGACATGTCTGATCTCATTCAAACCACGCATTCTAGTTTCAACACTTGCGAGCTTGGCATTCGTCGATGTGAAGCGGGTATCTGGACTCGAAAGCGCCGTCTGGGTATCTGAAGGTGCACATGCATACTTGACTGGCAGATCAGCAGGACGACCGTGCCTGAGAACCGCAGAGCACGGCAGGACCAAAGCAGCCACAGCCGCCAGATACCAGAGATGCCTTCGAGGAGCTGCAACTAGGGATGCCATCGCGCCCAGCAACCATGGCTCCGTGGATCGCAGCAATACATTTATGACTAGATCACCGATCATAAATCAGTTTGGCAGCACACACATGCAACAGAGGATTGTCCAGCGCAGCAGCCTATTGAACGTGCTGCATGTTGAAGAACAAGGTTTCCAGAAGCAAACTGTGGGATGCTGGCGCCTGTCACCTCCTTCAGTACCGTCTGCCTAGAACATAGCTTAGGTTCGGTGATGTGCGTTTGAGTTGTACTCATACCGACATCTGAGCCGCTCAAGGATGCGAAATTTTGTCTGTCTGGACCCAATGTGTACATGTATGTACATGCTTGGGGAGGCGCCTCCTTGCACCATGACATCGTCGATGGCGAAGATTCACGAAATCGCCACGCACGCCATGGCCAGCATGCCAAGCTGGCTCTGGTGATGCTCTCAAAGTAGATGCAGTTCCCAGACTGCTATTGACTGCTACGCCCTGGGTAAACTCCGGTCAGACTGCTTGTTGCTGCAGCAGTGCCACAGCTCAGCAGAACGATGCATAATTACTCCGTCGTATGGGCTAAATGCAGCTTGAATCAAGTGACGCCGATCAATATTTTCTGTGGTTTTCTGTAAAGACGGATCCTCAGCAGAAACTGACTTGACTAGCAGTCAGATTAGATTTTCCCGCAAGGCACACACGAGCGAGAAGATCATCAGTGAGAAGAAGCAGCATCAGCACAATGCTCCAATGCCTTTGCAAGGATGCATCACGCCTATTCATGCCTCCGCCTCTAGTGCTCTGAGAACCTCGCAAGAAACTTTGAAGACGGACTGGCGGCTTCTTCTGCTTCATTTTGCTGTCCTGCAGAACGTCACAAGCTGTGCTGAGGATATAGTGCACGCTAATGCTCGCTTGCTTCATTTGCAAACAAACAGTACATCAAGCTGGCAAAAATGTGCTATTTTGGCTGCTGAGAATGGGTCTTTTCCGCAACTTTGAAGCCCGGAGCAGGAAGGCAGAGGCAGCACAAGTTTCATCGAAGACGAAGACGACAGAGCTTCTTCAAGCAACCGTGACAACCGGGTTGCCAGATGCTAAGGTGTGTGGCTCTCTTACTTGGACCTTATGAAATGGATTGCTGCCGGTCCTGCTCTCACAACGCATGCTGTTTGTTCGACCCATGCAAGCGTGCAAGAACTTTGGCTTCTTCCCAGCTGCTGTAACTGCGCACAATGACATGGAACACAAAGTCCTGAATCAGCGATTCTGCGATAGTAGCAAGATGGCCGTGACACTCCATCCGGCCCCTTTGTGTGGCAGGCGCCCGTTGTCCTTTGCAGCAACATGCGCTCGCAAATATTTAGGGCCCGCGGGGCACATCCGCGCCTCGGCCGGACAAGATACAGCAACGAGTTCTGTTCGCAGTTTACGCGCACCTCCACCAGGTCAAGGACCTCACAGGACCATGCCGAGAATGTTTTCTCATGTCTCAACATGGCTGCAGGAAGCCAACCTGCACTTTTGGGACAACCCAATCGAATTCACACGGCCTGAGCAAACTTTTACGAAAATTCACACAACATGGGTAGGAGTCTTCGAAAAAACTCTGAAACGGAAGCACTACAGCCCTCAACCGAAGCGAAACTCCAAACATAGCGCACCTACGCCCTTCCGTTCGAATTCATCGGACCATGCAGCATGCGCAATTCATGGCAATCTTGGCCACGTGCATCACCAGACGTGCTGCCTTTTATCCAGAGTTGATTTCGAGATGTGCTCCTGAGCGAATCACATCAACACATGCAAAGTAGAGGGTCGTCTCAGCGAAAGCGGTCCAGAGAACGCAGACTCTGCGATGTAGAGTTTCCATAAGCGCCTCGGTACTGGGGTTCGTTTGCTGGACTTCATGCGGTTGGGTAGTGCAAATAGACCGATAGACCTTTACACTTCAGAAAGGAATGGAGTAGCAGCAAGCTGGCCTGTTCGTTGGCGAAAGCCACGATGAGCACCTGTCATACTTCGGCAGTTGAACTGACGAACGATGCCATCACCCTGCCTCTTTGGAGTCAGCGCTCTGCACCGCCACCTGGTGGAGTTGACGAGCTGCTGAACTTTGGAAGGAGACCGTGCAGTAGGCGCCGAGCAGGGATCACAGGCGACTCGCACAAGGACACCTTGCATCGCATGTGACATGCTGAAGTCTGCAACAAGCGAGCCAGATCGATTCGACCAAGAGCCTTCTTGAGCTTTTCCCAGTCAAGGTTGAGTATCTTGCCCTGTCACACCCTCCCTTGCATATCACAACCATGCAGCACACTACCCAAAAGATCCAAGCTAAGTTTCGGAGCCTCTTCCAGTTCCTCGTGGCTTGCCATCGGCGCAAACTTAGCTTGACGTGCTGGTGTCTTTACTCCCGGCCCTTCTTCACAATGTCTTGAGATCCTGAATGTATAGACAAAATGATATCAGACCCATCTTCGAAACCTCGTTGATGCCTGACAGCCAAGACTGAGACTTTCTGCTCAAATCGATGTCGGATTTGGCATGGCAGTGGAACTGCTCCATGATGCAAAACATCGCTGTCGAAGTCACTCAACGTCTGCACTGTGTGCAGCAGCTTGTGCTGTTCCGATGTCACTTTTTACGTGCTTAACTCCACCCTCTTTCACTGGATTTGCAGCACATGTTATGCCACTGACAAGTTACGATGTCCTCTTTGAGGATTTTGATCTAGAGCTCCTGGCATGTGCCCATGAATACACAAAGCCGCCAGCGGTGCTGCCTGCCAGGCCTATCCATCCTAGAGCCGTTAGATGCGCCCCGAACAGCAGCATTCCGACGACAGTGGACAAGATCCCTTTTGAGGTGCCCGCCACTGCTGTGGCAAGAGGGGAGTTTTCCGCAGTGCACCAGAAAGTTGAGAAATTCAGCACGGCACCCAAGAATACATATGGCAGCATGAACAGCAGAAGATTAGACACTTCCCCTGGGCCTTGCAGAAATGATGCAACGCCTGGTAACTCAACAGCCGTCAGCGGCACGAACAGGATAGAATTGTAGAACGAAGTATAGAACACTAAGTCCATCGAAGATAGTTCGGCTCTGTCTTGAGCATTGCGTGCCAGCACGAGGTACAGAGACTGGCAGCCAGCTGCCAGCAATGCAAGCATGTAGCCGGCCAGGTCAAAGTCCAAATCGCCGATACCAGTTACAATAGTACCAGCAGAAATCAAGGCCACTCCCAAACATTCCCACGCATCCGGACAGGTCCCACGGATGTACCAGTCCTGAACCATGGCATACACTGGCTGCAATCGCTTCAGGATATTGTAAACAGGTAAGCTGGTGCGTCGCATGGCGATGAAACTCAAGTACATGTTGAGTGCCTTGGCAACTGTAGCCAAAGGAAGATGTTGCAATACTCTCCAACTCCAGGGTTGGTATCCACCTGTCAGGGAATCATGTAGCACATTGCAGAATGCTCAAGGACATCATGCAAACATCACATATTACACAACTGGTTTGAGAAACTCTGACCTTGGTACGCATACAACGCTGCAACAGTAGCCCAACACTCAATCAGCAATAACAAACTGGACCCTGGGAACTGCCAAGCAGAAGCAGCATACTTCGTCAAAGACGTCATAGCCAACGAGCTTAACACGTACAATGCCACAGAAATAGACTTTGTCCTTTCTCGTGGCAGCATCGATGTCACGGTGCCACCATAGACACGGACACCATCCTGAGGCTTGCCCTTTGCGGACAGGCCTTTTACAGACCTTTCCAGCAAAACCGTCTCTGGGCTGTCCGCTACAGTCATACTGTTGATGATGATTTGGCGCCAAAACTTCGGACGTCGGGCAATGAAGCATCAAGCCTTCCATCTTAGAATCAATTCCCGTGACGACGACACGATACACCGCGAACACCAGGTCATCAAACCATCCTTTCTTCCATCGTCAGTATCCCGGTAAACCAACCCATAACTGGCATACGGTCTGCCGACATCAACAAGACCGCCAGATCAAGCACGGAGCGAAAATTACTTTTTTGTATTGAACAACATGCTCCAAATATTCATAAACACATTGCTCTTTGTTTTTCCGTATGCATGTCCGATTCTGAACAACTGGACTTGTTTTGGTGCCGACACAGGGTTTGTAGGCACAATGCAGCTGCAGTGTCCGATCGAAATGGGGCAAGTTTGAGCGTTCTGGCAGGCTCGCACTGCTCTGGCATTTCGAAACATTCATTTTACTGCGTGGCTCCGCAGCTCTCAACTAGATTTTGTGAAAAGGCGGTGGTCGTTGCCAATGAAGAAGTGTTGGCGAGGAAGACGAGACGAAGAAACCCTTCATTTCATCGTTGCATTCGTGTCTGAATCAACACACGCCTTGCTATTGAATTCAAAAGGTGAACATGGTACGGCTCAATGTGAGCAGCGCAGTTCCTGCTGTGCAAAAAACCAACAGACTTCAGCCGCTCAGCAGTTGGTCCCAAACAATCCCTCAACCATGTGCAGCAGAACCCAAACTCACCGAATGCGTTACTGATCACCCCGGTGGTGCAACCAAGCGCCAGTGCCAGGTTCTGCGGTGCCCTTGCGAAGCATTTTCTTTATATGCTAAAAGAAGAAATTGCAGAGGTGGCACCAGGTCTTCTTTTTAGCACCGGTTGAGGTCTGATGCAAGAGATGATGTGAGTAGGGCAAATGCAAATGTTGCAAATCGCTGTTGCAATGACGGCTGCACGGCAGAAATTCTGCGAACAGAACGAAGTGGGGTGTGGCTGCACAAGCAGGGACAGGTCCTCCAATGGGGGCATGCTCCATCATAGTTCGGCGAAGGGGGGCTTGAGAAGGGGGG
>CAJNJA010011036.1:0-13875 GCA_905231915.1 Symbiodinium necroappetens | reverse complement strand
GTGGGATAATTGAAGAGCTAGTGTACAAATCTCGTAGCTTACACTGGGCTCAAAGTGTTCAGTAAAGGCCCTCGGACGTGCCTACCGCCGCAAATGCTCTGCTGCTTGATGCCTTTTTGTCATTATTGAAAGGCCTCTGTTGTCAGGGGTGGGAAGCTGACGGACGGGACCCCAGAGCCTGTCACTTGAATCCCCAGGCCCGAACTTCGAATGCCTTCTCCACACTCCAGATGCGAAGTCTGACAAGACATCCGAAACCGGTTTATTATAGGCTCGGCAGGTTGCAGGGACCGCCGGAGCACAGCACTGCAGGGACGGCAACGGGACTACAAGTTGCCAGAGTTGGAAGAATGCAGCAGGTTTCAAAGAACCGCCGACATGCAAAACAATAATAATAAAGCTCTTTGATAGGCTTTTTGCTGATGATTTGGGATTGGGATGGGATAGTTGGGGCCATGGGGTTCTTTGGTGAGCCTATGTGAGCATGTTCGGACGTGTGTGCCAGGTTCCTTGAAAACTCACCGTGGGCTCCCGCATGGTTGCAGTGGATGTCATTGCTGTACCAGCTTCTAACCAGCGCTCTGATCGTGGCATTGCCTCTTGTCCGACATGGTGAGACCGTGGTAAAGAGTTGGAGTATGTTAGGATTGGGTCATATTGGGTTATAGGCCTCCGTTCCATGGGGAAGATTTGCTCGATTGGCAGCTGCTGCCAGTGGCTGCCAAGAATTTGTGCGTTGGTTCTCGCAGCAGCCCTCGCAGCTGTCCAAAATTGTTCGAAGCAATCGCACAGGGTGCCTGCTGGCAGCGTGCACAGGTCTAACGGCACCGCCATCGTAGAAGCTTTTCTTTCATTACTTCCTGCAGCGGAGAAGGCATTCGCCCACTGCCTGCCTAGAACAGATACTTTCGCCGGCAGTTTCTGCACACGGCGACACGTAGATAAGACGAGGGTGGTCAATGTTGCCTCTTCACTGTGAGGTTTGCGGTGGATTGCCGCACCATGAGCGAAGAGACTACAGAAGTCTATCACAATATGGAGATTTGCGCAACAATCATCTTCACAATGGAGTATGGTCTGTGTCTTGTCGAAGACTAAGACCATGTCATGTGGCATGTGTGTGAAGCCATCCTGCTACCAGTGTTATGGGCACCTTTTGCTGTTTCGTGCAAGGCGCTTCTACAGCTGCATAGAGTCGGTGCAAGATGCTCAGCAGCTCAGCGTGTCAGCGCGTTGGAGAAGGCGGATATGCTTGATGACAAGTGCAGCCTGTCTTATCGACGTGGTCTCCTTGATTTCTTTATACTTGGATGTCTGCATCACGTCCAACATATTCCGAGGGGTGGTGTCAATTCGACTGCTCCGACTTTTCACTCTTTTCCGATTGGAGAGGAAGCACAAGTTCTTGTCGCCGATTGTGACGGTGATATCAAACAAGCGTAGAGAGCTGGGAGCCACGCTTGGTGTCGCTGGTCTTGTTCTGCTGATCTCAGCCACCTTAATGTACTATGTTGAGTCCGGCGTCAATGACAAGTTTAGCAGTATTTTAGAATCGATGTGGTGGGGCACTGCAACACTTACCACTGTGGGATATGGCGATATTGTGCCCATAACGCCTTTGGGTCGCTGTCTGGGCAGTCTGGTTGCCTTTATTGGTGTTGGTCTTTTCGGCCTACCGGCGGGCATTATCGCTTCTGGCTTTGCAGATGCTCACCGAGCGAAATCGTTTGAATCTCGGCGGCATCGATGCAGGTTTCATCAAAAGTTCCTCTTCGTTGTCTGAGTCTATATGTGTAGTGTATTGTCATCTTGTTGGCCCGAGGAGCTTCGTCACAACAGCGCAGATCATTTGGAAGCTCGGATGACCCGCATGATGAGCGTTCAACACGAGGTTCTTGCAGAGCTCCAATCCCTGCGCACTCAGATGGACAGCATGCTAGCCGATCAGCAACGAGTGCTCGCACTGCTCGGCGCAGAGAAAGCCCAACAGATGGGTGGCTAGAAAAGACCGGAGTTTGTCTGGCGATGACGCGTGCTGTGATCTGATGGATTCTCATGACGACCTTGACCTGTCCCAGTGGACATGGACTCTCGGAGTCCACTGGTGGAAGCGCATTCGACGCGCTTCACGCTTCGCATGCTGGGGCACCGAGCCGCAAAAGAGAGGCTGTTGCCAGGAAGCGGATGTAATCACAGGTTTTGATAAGTTTACATGGACACGAGCCTATTTGCAGAGGCTCGCGATGAGTACCTAAAGCACAAGAGCAAGGAGCAGCAACTCCTGAAGCTGAAGGAGCCCAGACTGAGGCAGCAATTGCATGTTCGGCAGATTCCGAGCACAGCTAGGAGCTTCTCGAGAAGGCTGCCTTCCTGCGTAGCGAGGCAGAGGCTGCGACTTTGAGCAGCTTCCCGGCCATGCCCACGAAATTGCAGAATTGGCTATTGCAGGTGCAGTCTCAACTGGAGACGGGTTCAGCCCGTGTCCTCAGCAATCGGAGAGGGCGGCATTCTTTGTTTCGGTCAGTGCTGTTGCAGGTGGTTTGTATCGACACTGTGAAAGACTCCCTGAGAAGGGGCGTCTGGGTGCCACCCAGGTGGGTGCTGTAGACGTCGAAACGTCGTCAGGGTCAGAGAGCATGTCTGGTTTGCAGGGAGCTCCGTCCAAGTCTCTTCAAGATGCTGCAGCGCCGCCCTGGTGTCAAGGCATAGCGGGAGCATGCGCGTTTGCACTGAGGGAATTCTGCAGGCAGCGTTCTTGTTGTGCAGGGGATGGAGCGGCTTCAGACCATGAAGAGGAGATCAGCCGAGGCCCTCCGCTCTCGGCCCTCTCCACCTTTCTGCCACATTTGCTCCCTGCCAGGTCTTCTTCGACGGCAAGGGAGGAATCCTCAAAAACCTGGATGCAGCACTGGACACTGTCGTGGAATCCCTTGGCCGAAACGGCTGGGTGGCGTGTGAGTTGGGAGCTCATCAAAGCCTGATGGCAAGAGCCTTAGAGGAGGCGAAATCTCTGAAACCTCGCATGTCCCGTGGCACCACGGTGATACAGAACGAGATCATCGACCCGACGACACCAAATGCAGACAGGGAGGACAGGGTTCTTTTCCTGCAAGAACAGGGACTCAGTGGTCCCGGTGCAGCCAAGGGCCCTGCGCCAACACTGGCCTTGCTTGAAAGTGCCATCATCGACATTGTCATGCATCTAGATCCCCGGCTGCAGAGAAGTGGGCTTCAGCTGCGAATCACCGAGCGGTGTGATGGAATGCTCTCGAATTACGAGAAAGGTGGTGCTTACAGTGCACACATTGACAATGCGGATGGTGATGGACGCGTTGATGGGCGAGTGCTGACTGCAGTCTTGTATCTCAACGTGGGATGGGACAGGTACGCCGGTGGTGAACTTGCTATATTTCAGCCAGATCACGGAGACATTGGCGATGCAAATTGTAATGGCAAGTGGAACATGATCTACCCGGAAGCAGGTACCCTGGTCTTCCTCCGCGCCGATCATGTGCTGCACGAAGTCAGAGGAGCCCACGCAGAGCGCTACGCGCTGAGCGTGTGGTTTTGCGGGCAGCATGCCGACTATGGCGGCTCTTAGAGATTGGCTGCAGCCATAGGTTTGACATCTTCGAGCTGTTTCGATGCACAAAGAAAGCGGCACTTTACCAATGAGCAGATCGAGGACTCGCAGCAACCATAAGGGCACCGTGGACCACTTGACCGTCAGATGCAAGCGAAGCACAGTTCTGTGCTTTCTGAAAGCGTCGTGGTTGGGCACAAGTCCCTGATGTTATGTTATGCTCTGTGACCAGACAGGCTCCTGTGGCTTTCGCCCTGCCGATTGGAGACAGATGTGCAAAAAACAAGGCAGGAATTCCTCCAAATCTTTGGAAAGTAATCGTGTGCAGCTGCATTCGTGGTCAGGGGACGGGTTGGATGACGGGGCTCGATCAAGCGCTACGGATTGTTTGGCCTTAGCAGACGGCCTTAGCGCCGTTACTTCAGGCGACAAACAGCACGATCATTTGTGCATCGGAGCATTGAGTGGCTGTGTCGAGTAGGGCTGCACCTAGTTTGGTGGAGCACTGCTCGGATTCACGCACCGCCCAAATTGCGATACAGGGTCAAGCAAAGAGTCTCCACGGCACGGGCAGAGTACGGATAAGCAGTTTGCAGCCAATGTTAGCTTGTGGCCGTGGAAGCCGGGAACTGCCTGCACCGCCACCTTTGTGGGCCCAGGCCGGCTCACATGCCTGCCGAGACCCGAGCGGGTTTCGTGCACGGCTCCCAAATCTCCACGGCGTTGACCTCGCTGCACATCTTCGCAGTCCTGTGGTCATCACGCGGGGCATTGCCTCGAATGTGTTTGCATGCTTCGCAGGGTGGAGTCGGATACCTCTTGCTGAGTTTGACCCCGTGACCTTTTTCGATGTGGAGCTTGGTCCAGTTTGCTCGCTGCCGCTGAGCAGAAGGGGACACGGCTCGTGCTTATCCGCCCAGCTGCGCACTCGTCTCCGAACGCCTTGCGCGAGCGACAGGCCGTAGCTTGCTGTCGACTTGCTTTCGGGTTCGGCCGGTGCGTCTGCCTGGCCCTTGCAGCTTTCCGGCACATGCCTGAGCAGAGGTTGGGCCGGACCGTCGGGTGCCCTCAACGGGCACTTTTTGCACCACCTCTTTTTGCCACCCGGTAGAGGGAACCACTTTTCTTCAGGATTTTTAGGCCATGCATTCTTGTTTTCATGGAAGTAAAGAGAATTGGCCAGTCTCCGCGATGCGCTGCGAGGCGCACACGGAAAATTCCGTGCTCCTGTCTGCCGTGCACAGCTTTGGCGCATGTCCCATCATTGTCACGCTCCCCGTGCGGCTGCGTCCTCCGGAGAGCGCCTTGTCGTTGTCATTGTCGTCCTGAGTCTCGGTCCCAGCCCTCTCGTGCACACAGGTGCTCGCAGGTGCGTGCGGGGGCACGTGCTGGGCGCGTGCGGGGTTTGCGCAGGCAGCACGCGTACGTCAGCGCGGGACGCAGGGTTCTTGTGGTGTCTGTATGGTCGTTCTGTATTTAATCGATGCTGGCATAATGTAAGGCTTCGGAATTGCCACCCACCATACCATTGTAACTAATGTAGCGCGGTTTGGGGTTTGACACCTTATAGGCCTGTCAGGTTTCGGATGTAGGGTCCTCTGAGTAGTCTGGGTGTGCCAACCCATGCTTGGCCGCTAGGGTTTGGGGGTTTCATGACCCCGTCAGACCATGAAGGTTTGAACCCGTCATGTTTTTGAAGGGTTTGGATTTGCACGCCATTATTACCTATACGCGTTTAAAGTTCAAGGTTTCGGGACTTCGTCACCTTGTACCTTGTGTAGCACCGTTCATCGTCAGAATCTGGGGCTCGGAACCAATGGCCCCTTCTTGGGCCGGCCATCAGCGCGCGTTCCGGGTCTCGCTGCCCGCTGCACCTGCCAATGGAGTGTTTCCACGGGCAGGTGCATGCGCCGGCGACCGCAACACTTCCCTTCGTTGTCGTTCCTGCAGCTCGAGTCCCACTCGTTATGTTCTGGTTGTCATGTGGACACGGCCTTCCAGGCGGATCAGATGAAGAGCGGCAAGCACACCCGCAGAGCGCGGGTTGGTGGGAAGAGATGTGACAGTTCTTGGCCGCGTCCGACCGTCCGAAGGGTAGAATGCCGGATGCTCCGGGACGTCATGTGCATCCCAGTCCGTTGGTGGGCCATGCTGGCCGTCACGGGCTAGGCCAGCACTCGACCTTGAAACTGCTGCGGGACCCAGCCACCTGCTGCTCCGCTAGGGCAGGTGAGGCTGTGCAGGAGCCAGCGTTAAAAGGACCCATAGGTTGTGCAGGGTACATAATGAGCCGGTATGACCCGTACATGCGTCGTCCCAACAACTTGCGTGTCTGATCGCCCTTGACTGCTTCCACCATCTCTGCAGACAGCTCCATCAAGGGCACTTTGGTCGGACAATTTTGTACCGAAAAATAGTTTTCGAGTAACCCTCTTGGCGCTAGCTTGATGAAAAGCGCTCCATCATGACAACCGACGCTAACAGAGGAAGGTTGTGTAAGTGGACATCGGCACGGCCGCCGAAGAAGGCAGAAAAAAAGGTGCGAACAAAAAATGTTGAAAAATGATGGATGGAGCAAATCACCTTAGCTGACTTCACACGGGATTGAAATCTTCCTTCTGTGTTGCACTTGGCCCGTGTTTGCATGTACAGTAAATTTGATTGATGCAAAACGGATAGCAAGCTAAGTTAATGTCGCATTGTGGAGGGGTTGGTATATGTTAAGAAGCTTGTTCTTATCCAAATTCGCGACAGAAGCTTTGAAAATCCCAAGTTTCCAGCGAAAGCCAACTTACCTCACAGACTTCAAGTCGTGTGCACCCGAACCCCTGCCGTTTGTCTGCTTTGTTTATGGTCGCCCATCCACCCACTCCTGGTGGCTCGTGTCGAGACATCAGCTAAGGCCCAGGAGGCCATCAGCCATCGCTCGGGATGGGCAAGCGGTCCTCCAACGGTGGTTAGCGCAGCGCCGCTTGACACACTGCGAGTGGCTTTACGTCGAAGGTTGCGCCTCCCAGCACCACGATGTTCGGAGGCCAGGTGCTTCGGCGACCAGGCCTTGGCCTGCACACGGGCCGTACGGGGTGGCTCACACTCTTCAAGCTCGGAACGAAAAAGTTGCTGCGGCATGCACTCGACCTTCAAGCCCTAAGATTGTGTTGGGTTGCTGAGTGGACAGCCGCAACCGCAGACTCAGCGCAGAATGTCAAATCCTCACCCCCCCTCCCCCAAGCGTTCAGCAGCAAGCTGGTGCACTTTCACAGTAGCGCGAAGCAACCCAGCCCGTGGATCAGCCGAAGTCGCATGTGCAAGCATGTGTCCAGCAAATTGTTGAACTCACGACGTCATTGTCCGAGGAAGAAAAGGCTGAGGTATGGAAGAAAGCACTTGAAAACTTGACCAAGAGTGGGGAATGTTGACGGTTTTGTCAGCTCTGTCATCGACTCAGTCGTGAGCTTGAAAACCACATCGACGATGATCTCCGAGTTGTTGCAGCTTCAGAGTTGTTGTCTCGCTGGCATGTTTATGCCAGCACATTGATTTGCATGCATGCGCCACACAAATTATGATCCACGGCATCAAGGAAGGCCGCATTAATCCAGCCAAAATTGCAGATGCAGTGTTGTCCTATGACAAGGGCAAGTCATTGCTGTGGAAAGCGCCCACCCACCTCAACCCCGATGACATTCAACACATGGAGCGTGGCAGCCCTAATAAGACTGCACATTGTGTGGCCATGAACAAACGTATGATCTTCAACCATGTGAGTCGCGGAATTTTTGGATCCGAGAAGGAGCCCAACCTATTGCGACCAGCAGCAATGAGCGTGATCTGTTTCGGTGTCGTGCCCAAGTTAAACCTCCAAGTTTCGAAACCATTGGTGCAAGAATCCGTCTCTTGGATTGTTGCCAATGTGCCAGCGCAGTTCCGGAAAGGCACATCTGAGTTTCACGAAAAGCTCAAAGTCCCAGCATGAAACGAAGCTACAGAGGGTGAGCCCGCAACCAAACTTCCCAAGAAAGCAAGCTTCGACTTTGGCGCATGTTCCATGGGTGACTTTGAAGATGATGCGGCCCAGAGCTCACACGCAGCGTGTCGCGAACCACCCCTGTTTGGGTGAAACGGACGAGCAAGGAACAACTCTTCGACACCAGCGCGCCCACTCACGCCGCTGCGGTCAAATGCGCGAATCAGTGTATGGCTCCTTCAGGATGGCTACCCAAAACATCGGGCTCAAATGTGACAAGCTGCTGGCACAGGCAGGGGATGCGGCGAGCTGTGCCTTCACGGCCTTGCCGGCAAGTGCCGACACCAGAGTGCCGTACGACGAGTACCGAGTCATGGTGCTTCGCGGATTCCGGCTACCCCTTGGTGCCGCGGCGCTGCCTTTGCGATGGCAGCGTGGAGGTCTATGGGACAATCGCTCCGCATGCCCACAGGTTGGCGTGCTGGCCCGGAAAGCTGGCCCGCCTCAACAAGCGGCCGCCCGCATCTGCAAGGAAGCAGGCGCGCGAGTAGCAACGCATGTCGCCCTGCGTGACCTCAACCTGGATGTGTCTGGATCGAGGTGGCGGCTAACGGTTTACCGGTTTGGCAGGGCGCACAGATCGGGGTTGATGCCACGATCGTCAGCCCAGTATGCCGGGATGGCCATCCCAACCACGGCAGGACCAGGAACCAGCCAGGGTTGCGCTGGACCAGGCAATCGACCGCAAGCACCGAAAATATCCGGAGATCCGGCATGCTCGGCGCTGCCGACTGGTCGTATTTGGAGTTGAGGTCGGAGGACGCATCAGGCGCGCCACTCTTACCTTCCTGTAACTGCTAGTGAGAGCGCGGGCTCGCCAGAAGGCACCATGGTGGGCTGCAGGGCGCGGCAAGCAATGATGCACCGGTGGTCTGCGTTGGCAATTTTCACTGCGACGCTGCACAAGCCTGCTCGCTTCTCGGAATGCCCATCGCCGGGCCATGTGACCCGCTCGATGGTCACTACGTCACCGGGGAGCTTCTGGCGGGCCATCTGCAGCCGGGCGCAGCTACCGCATAGGAGCAGGAGATAGGAGTAAGAGACGGGACGCTTTCAGGATTCGTTAGGCAGGCGGAAAGCACTGGTTCGCTCGGACGCAGGCCCCCCGGCGTCCACCCTGACGATCGCCGGCGCCTCGAATATGGCGCCACACAATTCGGCGAGGCGCCGTGCTGTCACATGACTCTGGCTTCGGCACTGACACGTGAAGGGCGTCCGCAACCCTCCTCGACGACCATGCAGGGGTGCTGCCCTTGCTGTTCCAGAACGCCGCAGGCGCGCTGCCTACCGAGCTCCTCCGGCGAAGACCGGGCTGTGCGTGCTTGTGTGCGAGACCGGGGAACGTGGAGCGACGAGTCGCTCCGACTCGTCGCCCAGCCCTTCTGCCTGCGTGCCCCTGCTCCACTACGGGGAGCTGCCGCCCAGGGCTGGTGCAGGTTGCGGTGGGGCCTGCTACGTGTGGCTGTGCAAGACACGCTTGCCGCCACTGTGCGGCTCTCCGCCCATCACCGCCCCCATGCTTCGTGCGCAAGCACCACTTTTGCAGGACGTTTTGCACGACGCGTGCCCGCCTGTGTCTACAGTTGCATGCTGGGTCGCCGAGCCGCTGCAGCCCAACGCAACTCCGTAGTTGGCAGGTGCACAAGGACTGCGCGAGGATCGCCACAGGTGTGCGACTCAGCAATGAAGCGACCTGGGTCAACCTCGGGAACCCTTGTGATCGGAATGCCCAGCTCCTTGAAGTGTCACGGCAACGTGGTCACTAGGTTCACACTTTCCTGATGCGGGCGTTGCAGATTTGTATCCCTCTGTCTCCGAGCAGCCTCTGCCATCATAAGCCGCGAAATTTCTTCTGCACGTTTCCCCGTATCAAGATACCACGCCAAGGCCCCCTCGTTCTTGGCATGCCTCTCGGCACTGACGAATACGTCCACGGCATCCTTGCCGCGAAGCGGACAAAGCACAGACGCCTCCTCACCTGCACCCCCGAAATCCCAGATCTGCAAGCTGCGTGGCTACTGCTGGTCTACTGTGCTCCCCCCGGAGCAAGTCCTCCTGCAGAAGGTCCCGCCCGCACTCACAGCCCATGTCGTGCGGACTGCACGAGAGCCCGTGCCAGCAGAGTTGCAACAGTTCCAGCCGCCCGACCTGGTGATCTTATCCGCGATCGCGACCGCTCGGGCACCTCAGGAGTGCAAGCGAGGTAACGCTCCGGGCCGACCCGGCGCAAGACCAGAGTATATTATGAGTTGCCCTTGGAGCGCGCTGCTCGCCGAAGCGGCCACCGGTTTGACTCGAGCAGACCTGCCTCACGTGATTGCCGAAGGCCTTGCATGACCCGCATGACGGCCCTTTTCAGACGGGCAGTGGGGTGCGCGGCATTGCCACCGGCAACATGCTCCGCCGCCTTGGTTCCCGGACGCTCGCAGCCGCTACGCTCTGCGTACCAGGCTGACTGTGCGTTTGCGTGTCAGCCTGAAGTCCGATCCGCAGGCCACGGTTGCGTTGTTGGATGGGCGACGCGTGTACGACTGCATCTCCCGGGCAGCTTCCTTACATAAGTTACAGGACGTCGTGCCACCGCGTGTGGCGTTCATGCATCTGTTCTACGGCCAGGCCATGCCAGGCCTCTGAGTACGGTTGGTTGCGGACAGGACCCGTCGCGGCATACCTCACAAGGAGCGGGGTGCGAACAAGTGGAGCCACTGGCCCCCCGCATAGCTCGAGCACCCCGTGCCAACCACGCGCTGCGGACGATCCTCCCCACACGAACCAACCGTATGCCGTGGCTCATGATGCGGTTGTATGGGGCATTCTGCAAGCATGCTTGCATGGGGGAGCCTGCAGAGGACGTTGCCTGCCCTGCGCGAGACATCGCCCTCCTTCCCGCATGCCCGGGCGGGTTGCATGGGCCTCGCCCAAGCGATTCGGACTGCCCCTGCGGCTTACTGGGCAGCTTGGGCTGACACGCTCCCGGTCCTCGCCGCACGCATTCCTGCCCCTGCCGCATGGACAGTGCGCGCCCTGTCCGGTGAGCATGCTCCCGCTTGTTTGCGGGCGGCGGCCGACAGCAGGGCACGGCCCGTGGCCGAAGGCTGGAGCGAACTCCCTGCATGGGATGAAGTTCGAGCGGGGCCACACCGCGGTCGGAGGATGCTGCAGACATCGAGGTCGGCGAGTGGAGATGGATGGCAGCCCATGCGTCGCGTAATCGCAATTTTTTCTTCCGCGACCACGTGCTGTTGCCCTCCTTGCCTCCGGCCTCCCGTGCGATGCTGCGCTCGAAGGCCGGCACACACATGCACACACGTAGCACATGTGGTCTCCAAAGACCCCAGAGATCACCATCCTAGGGCCTAGGACTTTGTCTGGTGCTTGAAATAAACCTTGCCGAGTGCCAGTTTAGAAGGTGCCGCATGCAGCAAGCAAGCAAGTCGCACTGGAACTGAAAAGAGAGCCCCGGAGCTCCCTCTTGACCCGCCCGCCCCAAGGGGGCTTCTTTCTACATGTCAGGAGCCGAAGCAGGCCCCGCCGAAGCAGGCGCCGCAGAAGCTTTGGCCCACAGAAAAGGCACCCCGTCGGAGAACACTGTTGAACTCAATTGGATTGTTGGCCATGTGCAGGGCCTGTGCTGCCACGGACGTCATGGAGATAGCACTCCGCCGAAGGTTGCCGTTGGCACCGGCCACTTGTGGTGACCGCGGCGCGCCTGGCTGCGGACAGCGTTCGGATTCACTTCCCTCGCACAGGCCTGATCGCCCGATGCGCAAGCCACAACGGAGAGCAGGGCCGACCAGCGGGCGGTAAAGGCCTAATGCTGGGACCGCGGGAGGTAGCCGGGGCGGTCCTCGAGCGGAGGGGCGCCAGAAATCCGACAAAGGTGGCAGCTTCAGTGCTCCAGCGGCTACGGAGCTCGAGAGCGAGGACGACAAGCTTGCATTGGGCAGACTGTCGGAGCTCTGGGTAGGGTCGTTCCTGGTCAGTTCAATTTCCTTTTTTGGTTTTGCCTTCAGCTCATGAGCTTGTCACGAGAACATGCCTGTGGGCAAGAGTGCAGCCGCATATGCCGCGGCCGATCTGTCTCGAGGTGTACCTTCAGCTTTTCTTTCATTTGTAGGCTTACGGGTCTTTCGAATCCCGTAGGGAAAAGCTTGGCTTCTGGGAGGCTAGCCCGGAAGGTCGGCACGACCTACAAAAGCGACCGAAACGGCGCGAGCAAAAACTTCCACGTAGGTACCCCAGACCCTGCGGACTACTGTCGCAGACGCAAAAAGGTGCGAGGAAAAAACAAAAACTTCCTCTGGTGCTACGATCTTTTGCACGCTGTCTTGAAAGGGCGGGGACGCTGCCTAGTTCTGATACTGGTAGCGGAGCCCGATCAAGGACCAAGGAAGGAGGGCACCTCCTTCCTTCATTGGCATTGTCCAAAACTAGGGCGGCTTCACCTATCTTGACTTCGACTTGCAGGCGGAGCTTCGGCTCCGACAGGGCCAAGATCCTTCTTCCGAATATCCTTTACGGCGTTCGCCTCGACTGTGACGTCGACTGAAGGCAAGGCCGAGCATTACCTGAGATGCATCTGGGATGGCCAAGCGAGCGGCTGGGTGGACTTCGCCCGCAGAGTGAGGTTATTCCTGAGCGAACACCACGCAAAGAGCGCCACTTGCTTGGACCCCAGGTCGTCAGCCAGCTCTCCGGACGTGCCTAGCGCACAACTGGAGATCTAGATCACGTCTCTGCAGGAGGGACGGCGTCATATACCTTCTACCATATCTTTAGGAAGCACGTGGCAAAATGCCAATTCCAGATATAGGCTTGAGACTCGAAATGCTCATCCCTCGCCTTCGCAGACAACCGCATCAGTCGATGGCAGCATGGGCGGCTCATGTCAGACAACAATACCGCCACTTGCAAGCAGCCCTTGCCAGGGTCAGGCGACGCGAGGAATCCACCAAAGAAGGGGGCCCAGCTTCTTCTTCGAGGGCCTCGGCTTCTACAGGAGCTTCCCCTCAGCGACGAGCCAGTAACACTACCGTCGAGGAGCCGCAGGCCGAGCGCGGAGCTGGCAAAGAGCATGAAGAGGATGAGACGCGCACTGAAGGCCCAGCCGAGGAAGAGCCGATGGAAGAATCTCCATCTTCCTGGAGGAGGCGGAAGCAACGACGCAACAGCGAGGACAGTGACACTTCAGCCAAAGCCCTTGAAGATCTTCAGCTCTAGGATGCCCAGGAGGAGCAGCTCCCAGAAGTTCTGCCGACTGAGGTGCTTGGATGGCTGTTGCTTCGACGTGCAAGCTTATCGAACCAGTCCCGCCTCTCCGTTCAAGCAGCGGCTTCGAACAGCTTTAGGTTTGAGGATGTGGAGAAGGCACTACGTGGCATGGAAGATGAGCTGGTCCACCAGCAGAGCTAGCACCGGCATGGTGGCAAGGGCGATTGGGTGGAAGACAACGGCGAGTGGTCCCTCTTGATGGGATACCAGATTGAGATGGAAGACAAGGTGGATACCGGCGATGTGATGTACGTTGGGCCTCGCCTATAGACCACCTCAGGTCTACCCCGAGGACCATTCCGCCTTCCACAGCGATTGGGCGTTCCATGATGATGATTGGTGGAAGGCCCAGGACGGGCATGGGATGTCCAGCTGGGACGACACTACCTGGTGGAGCTCATCCCATGACGACCTCCTCAGCCCCGAGGAGCACAAGGAGGTGGACGCTTGGCTGAGTCCAAGGTTCGGAACCTTGTGCAGGCTAGACAAGCAGTCACGGCCAGGAACCTGAGCAGAGGCTTTTGTCCCTTTGTTCACCAGGGCAAGTCAGTTGGCAAAGGCAAAAAGGGAATTGGCTCAAGTTGATTTCCAATTCGTTAGAGGCTAGTGTAGCGGGCGGGGTAGGCCTGCTCATGGAAGCTGCGCGCCTCTGCTTGGGCGACTTCGACTTGGAGGCCGCCCTCGACCCACACCGAGGACTCCTCGTCCTTCGTGTGGCACAGTCGGCGGGGCTCTTCTACTTCCCTCCCCGCCGCGCTCGCCCTCTGCCTCGCCGGTGCGCCCCCACAGCAGCACCTCTCGGTCCCGCATGGCGCCGCTCCCCGGCACGTCGGTCCCCGACTCCGCCTCCCCACCTGTGCGGCGTGAGTCCGAGCCGGAGGCCGCCCCCGAGCCACGCGCCCCCGCAGGTTGTGGGCGCCGCCGCCGTCGCCGTGGCAACCGGGCCGGGCAAAGGGAGCGCGACCGGCGCGTGGCGCGTGCAGCAAACCGCGCG
>CAJNJA010011035.1:0-13876 GCA_905231915.1 Symbiodinium necroappetens | reverse complement strand
GGTGGTGGTGGTATCAGTAGTAGCAGTAGCAGCAGCAGCAGCAGCAGTAGCAGTTGCAGCAGTAGCAGTAGCAGTCGCAGTCACTGTAGCAGGTAGTAACTGAGTAGTCGTCGGCGAGTAGTAGTAGTAGTAGTAGTAGTAGTGAGTGGTAGGTAGGTAGGTAGGTAGGTAGGTAGGTAGGTGGGTGGGTGGGTGGGTGGGTGGGTGGGTGGGTAGGTAGGTAGGTAGTAGGTACTTATGCAGGTAGTGTAGGTAGTAGGTAGAGGTAGTAGCTACTAGTCGTAGTGCAGCAGAAGCAGTCGTACAAGTAGACCGACGGCACAGCTGGCCTCGCTTTACGCGTGTCACATGTCCTCGACCCTAAACTCTATACCATTGGCCTACGATGCGAAGAAAGAGCCGTCACAACTTCAAAACAACATCCCCAAACCCAAAAAGAAGACCGTAAGCTCAAGACTACAACCCGAAGAGCAGAATGTACAGTAGCAGAGCTCTCTCCCAAGTCTTCAGATGCTCGCAAAGTCGAGCTTCAAGCGGGGGTTCTCACAACCTCGTAGCATACACTCCTTAAGGCATCTCATATGTAATACAGGGCCTTAATAATTAGAATAGGGTTTTGGGGTCCATGATACCATAAATATAATAAGCACCCCGGAAAATACAAAAAACATAAAAATAGAATAGGTACTTATTGAGGCCCCTACATTATATTATAGTCCATCACGGTCATAAGCTACAAATAATTAAAATAGTAGAAATAACTAAAATCACTAGCCCTTAAAGCTATGGAACCAGGATCCCCACCGTTTTAAATAATAGTAATAATAGAAATAGTAGAAATCAAAGTCATATAGCCTCACCTCGATACACAGGTGAAATGAAGACCATCGGGGTATGGCCCTCGCTCTGACCCGAGGGCCGTATCGACGATGCGGGCACCTTAATGAATAAAGAATCAATCTCAACCGACATCACGGAACCCAAGCTCAAAATTCTCAGATAGAGCAGTCGTGTATAACATCATCCTTGCGTCCGGGTTCGGTTGTGGGAAATCTCCTGCCTGTAATGCGGTGTACCTGGAAGATTTCTTATTCTTGAGCTCGAGAACTCATTGCAATGGCGGTGTTTCAGCAGCTTAACATTGGGGTTCCAAGTTGCTAGGACCCCGATGTCCTTGAAGGCAGGTCCTAATCCCTCCATTCGACGATCCTTCCTCGTCGGGTCTGAGTTTCGAGCTCACTCAAAATCCGCCTCACAAGCAGAGGACCGGGGCGCTGCTCTTCAAAGAAGCCCCCAAGTGTCCTGCAGCAAGCAGCGAAACAGTGCAAGCCGGAGTGCGGACACAACGAAGGTTACGGTTCAGGCGCGTAGAACGCATCGAACTTTGAACTTAGGAGACGTAGGTTTAAAGACCTAGGGTTTGGCTTTGGGCAAAGCATCGGACAAATCCCCCGGGCTATACTAAAACCCTGAACCCGTAGATCGACCCTTCGAAAGTGGCGTCTGTGGGCCCAGTGTTGGAAGGCCGGGAGTTCTTTTGGGCTCTGATGTGTCGTGTTTGGGGTTTGAGGTTCCTGAAGCCTCAGCCCCGAAGTCCGTGCCTTGCAGGGGTTTAGGATTTAAGTAATGTATGTATTACTATATTGGTCCAGTAAATGTTTCTTAGAAACATTAGAGATTTAGGATTTCCAAATTAGAATTTCTAAATAGAGGCATAAGGATATATTCCCGTTGTAAAGAAATTAGGGACGGTTTAGGGTTTAGGGTTTATGGTAGTTGCTGGGCTGACATCTAAGGTATGGGATGCAGACTGAACGAGGCCTAAGCCTTGAGAAACCAAGCTTCAAAATGCCCCAAGAACCCGTGTGCAAACCTTTCGAAGAAGTACGGAGCACTGATAGAACCCCCACTATAGAACCCTTATGACACCACACTTATTGCTTATGAATATAGAGCCTTTTTATGCCTTTATTATGGAACCCCCGAGACTTGAAGTGGAGGAGAACTTCGGCCCTTCCATGTCCGGCTTCGATGAAGACATCTGAGACGTGGCTGGGGAAGCGGACAGAGCTTGGCCGAGTGGAAAATCAGAGCGTTTAGGGCTTAGGGGAGTAGGGCTTTGGGTCTATTAGGGTCTAGCGCTTCAGGGTTTAGAGCCTGGGGTCTAGGGCTTCAGCGTTGAGGTCTTAGGGTCTAGGGCTTCAAGGTTTAGAGCTCAACGTCAAGGGCTTCAGGGTTTAGAGCTCAGGCTCAGGGTTTAGGGATTCAGGGTTTAGAGCTCAGGGTATAGAGCTCAGGGTCCAAGACTTCAGGGTTTAGAACTCAGGGTTTCAGATTTAGAGATTAATATCATAATTAAATCTAGATAGTTTCATATTATGAAGAATATTGAATTTTTCATCGTCAAATCGTGTTCAAAATTATTTAATTCTAGATATATTATATCGTCACTTAATAAATAAAATATTATTTTTCGAAATATTCATTTATTTATTCTACAAATAATTTTCATTTTTAATATTAATAAATGGATATAGAATATATTTATATAAATTGAGATACTAAGCTAGATATTTCTCGATTTGGTAATTATTACGAATAAATATTGTTATTAAAAAATTCTGATATTTTTTTGGATAATTATGTATATATATATATAATAATATTATAATGAAATTACCGTATAATTTCTTTTTTGAATTATGCTATATATATGAAGATATGATATTTTTTAAAGAAATTTATAATTATAAATATAAAAAATTAAATTGAATTTATTCCGCTATACTATCTGATATTATCTTTTATATAATTATATATAATTCCGAAATATATCGCTAGATAAATTTATATATGATATAGAGCTGCTATACCCTATTTCCCCCGTTAGAAGAATAATGTTTATATCTTTGTAAGGGGGGCCTACTATAGGTTTCGAATTTCGAGTGTTATAGGATATATAAGGTTTAAAGGGCTCTAGAATGCTGGGTTATTAGGGATCTTAACTTTCTTATAACGGTCTGACGTTTAGAACCTGACATAACAATATTTTTCCTCTTCCGCTCTTATATTATTATATCCCTCCGCTTCTCTATGAAGATGGGATCTTATTCCGGAACCCTTCGCATCTCGTCTCCATCTTATGGTTTCGTGAATATGGAAGATTCGACCTCCCCCGATTGAGATTTTGATTGATCTTCTTCGTAATTGTGTCTCTTATATTATTCTAGATGATGACGCGAATCGATAATCTTTGATGTTTTATATTGAATATTATCATTATCATCATGATATTTATTATCAATATCATCAAAGAATAATTATCCATATCGTCATCGTTATATATATCTCTCAAAACTAAGATTTTATATCTAATGAGTACGAGAAAATATTGCTATTTAGATTGCCGCCTTCTGCACGGAACACAAGAGATGGGCTCCATAGGGAGGGAAATACCGCGTCCCCGATCTGTGCAGCTGCCCGGGGACTTTGGTTGGTAACCTATAGGCCTCGGGCTAGTCGTGCCCTTGTGGATGATCCGGCAATCTTTAGTTCTGGTTCTCGGTTGCCTCGGCGTGGCGCTGGGGCGAAAATTGATCGGTTGTCCGGCGTGTGCGGGCTGGAGCGCCGGGGCAAAAATTGTGGTGTTGCTTGATTGAAAGGAAATGGTGCTGGTTAATTCGCAGGATTGTGGCGGGTCGGTGGCTGTGATGGCGGAGGGCGAAGAAATTATGCTCGGGCGGACGGAATCAAAATTGGGAGTTACTTATAAATATGAAGATAAAAAAGATTTGGGACGATTGGATGAAAACATATTATCCACAAAAGGGGTTGGTCAGTCGTACTAGAAGGATTAAGACATGTCCATTAGAAGAGGGGCGTCAAGCGGCGAGAGAGATAGAGACGATGACTCGAGTCCCGAGAATCTTTATTTCTATAAATTTGAATTCATAAGATCAAAATATGAAATGAATTTGCCAAAAGAATCTATTTCGTTAAAAACAATTTAGTCATAACGATTCTTAAATCGTAAGATCTCCAAATACTCCTCCAGATCATTAAAGTCGCACAATTTTTTAAAACGGCGTATAAAATATTCCGCTAGTCAGGTCACGTAAATCGTATTTGTCAGTATGCCACTGTTCCACAACGTATCTTAAGATAAGAAAAATTCCGATCTATATTCATCAAAAAATCTATATGTAAAATAAATCAAAAAATATCAACGGCATATGAAAATAGAAAAATATAAATACCTCCATATAAAATTAAGAATAATTTTTTAAATCATATCTATATAATTATCTTATATAAAACCGTATTTCAAACCAATCCCTCATTTTTTACATCTATAAATATCCATAATTTTCGATTAAACCGATATATATATATATAATAAATATCAATCACAAATAGAAGAAAGTTCCATGCCAAAAATCAATTCTCGTATCCATCTAAATAAATAATCTATCCAAAATATATAAAAAATTATATCTCAATTTTTCTTCGAATATTTTGAATTTATATAATTATTCTATCATCTTCATTAAAGATATGAAGATATAATAATAATATATATATATCTTTATCTTATTTTACAAATCTTATAGATAGAATATTATAATACTATTCTTTCTAAAATATCGCCAATATATTCGAACATCTCTTATAACATCCATTTTATCTTCTCAAACCTTATATTCACTAATTATTAAATCCCAATTAGATTGTAATAATTTAAAAAATCCTTTCGAAAAAACCTTCGTAATTAAGTTCCATTTTACCATTCACTTATCTCATAAAATATACAATCAATAAAGAAATATGAATTTATTTCTAAAATTCCTGCTTTCTAATTTCTGTGAGGTCTCTTTATCATCTTCTATATATATATGAATCAATCAATATTTCTATTTTTGGAGATATTTATGAATCAGATGAGAAAATAAAGGAAATATAATTGGTATAATGAATAAGCATTGAAAAATATTCTATTTATAATATATTATATTATACTATCTTATCTTATACTATATTATATTATACTATACGATATTTTTACATCAAAATTGGCTGTTATGAATTATACAGTGTTTTTTATTGTCATACTACATATATGTAAAAATAATATAAAGGAATGGGTGGGAATAGATGATTTTAATAGTTTATGCAATATTATTAACCGATCAGTTTTTTGAATCGTTGTTCCCTGAGCTCAGCCAATCTGTTTTTGACAGATGGGCGTAGCAATGAAAGGTTCAATCTGATCTCTCGTTTTCGTCAAATATCTGTCTGAATGGAATCTTTTCCAGCACGTCTCAGAGCAATTCGACGATTTCTCGTGGCACTAGTGTCTCATTCTCATGAACCTCAATCACCCATCTTCTCAATTCTATGCACTCTCGAACAAGATTCACCTGCTTTGGTTTGCAGAGTCTCAAAGCTGACAGGTTGAATCAACTTTAAATCATACTGCCATACGGCAGCTCCCTGACCAATCGGGCCCAGTTTGAGATGCTGCGAACCCCTAACCCTAAACCCGGACGTGGTTTGAATCAACGCCCGCTTGGAAATGAATTCAAATGAATGCAACACCCCAAACCCTGAACCTGTATGGAGCTTCTTCAGATCGTGTATTTCGGGACCGTGACTTTCTGAAACTCAAACATAGACCCTGGGACTCAGGACTTGGCGACATCGACACTGGAAGCACGACCTACTGGAACACACACACACGCACACACACACACACAGCAAAGGCAGAAACTTCTGTAGCTTTAAAGCCTGCCTGAAGCCTAAAGCCCCATGGCGCCTAGTTGTATAGAAGCCCTGCTAACCCTATAAACCCCCAAAGGTTGAGCGGGAGAGCTGAGACCCGGACTCGCTGATGGCCTCGTAGGCCTGTTTTCGGTGTTCGGGGGTCGGTTCTTCTAATTTTTCAGGGCTGGTGTAAGGGGTACTTAAGGCTTCTACCAAGGTGTCAATACGCGCTTGCTGGGCTTTTGTCTGGGTTTCTATGAGGGATGATGAGGGAGGTTCTATCAGGGTATTTTTGCAGGAAGGACTATGTTTCTAGACGAGTTAGTCGGGTTTTACAATGGTTACCAGGTCTCTGTGCGGGTGGCTACGTTTCTACAAAGGCTCATAGGCGTCCTTGGTTCCTATTGCAGGGAAACCGGGTTTTTACAAGGGCTCCGAGGTTTTTAGAATGGTTACGAGGTACTAGGTTTCAATGTGGGGTTACTCGCGTTCTATAAGGGTTACTGGACTTTTGAGGTTGAGGCTTTAGGGCTGGCCGCTTAAGTTGCAGCCCCGAGCCCCCATAACACAGTGGCAGAGCTGACGCCCAAAGAACAAACAGTCTTGTTACAAGCAGTCGATCTGAAAATCAAACTTAATGGCTCCAGACCCGGGAGGTATCAATATATAGACCCTATAAGCCCTAAGCCGAAACACGAATGACGTGTTTATAACAGCTGAAAGCAAGCCCCCCTTTCAGCTCCAAGCCGAAACACTGATGAAATCATGAGTTGTGAACTCAATACCCTATGCCCTCGCCATCCTCCCGCTGTCAAAACGAAGTTTCTAAGGCCAGATCTTGGATTTCGGATATAGGGGGCTGTATGGAGTTTAGGATTTGAGGTTTGAAATTCGCCGAGCAGGAGCTGTCTACGACCCGATACCGAAACCCTCGATCGACCCAAGCCCATTTTTACTTGATGAGGGCATTAATTTAGTTTTAGAGCTTGCCTCGGAGACCTCGCGGAATCGGCGTGCCGCCTCCTCTTCGGCGGCACCCTGATTCTTGTCCGGGTGGTGCTGCCTCGATTTTTTTCGCAAAGGTGTTGTGCCCGATACCGGATCTTTGTACCTTGACGTGTCCAGTTCAGTTTAAATATTGTTATCACCGAGACGTCCTCTCATGCAGCAGCGTGTCACCTGCACTACAGAAACTGATCGTTACGTCCTGAAACTCCAGTGACTCGATGGTGTTGGTAGGAAAATGCAACGACGAGGCCAGGAAAACAATGCTTTAGCCCCGCAGGCTCGAACCCCTAACGTCTCACTCCACCGCACAAAGACACTTGTTACACTTGTTGGGGTGTACTCCTTCCAGGCCCTGTAAAGCCTATAATCCAGGACCTGCACCTCGAATCCTACTCCGAATCCTAACGGTACAACCCCAAAACATAACCGAACCCTAAGCATCATCCCTCTCTAAACCCTAAGCCCAAAACTCCTAAACCCTTAAACCCTAAACCCTAACTCCTAAACCGCTAAAACCTAAACCCTAAACCCCTCATTATCATCCGAAATCGTCCTTTTTGTGTGGGTCGACGTCTCTCATGCCCGGGGCCCAGACAAGATGAGCTTGCGATAGGAGCCTCGGGGGGGTAGCTCTCGAAAATTCGCATCCCATGGTTAGGGTCCTTTTTAAACAAGGGCTCAGGGTCCCTTTTTAAAGAAGGGCTTAGGGTCCTTTTTTAAGAAGGGCTTAGGGTTTGGTTTAGGGTTTTAGGGGTTTAGGGTTTAGGGCTTAGGGTTTGGGGTGCCGTACTACTTTGGGACCACAAAAAAAAGGGACCCTAACCTAGAGAACGGCGCTCCAAAAGAAGTGCTGGAAAGCCGTGGCTAGGAGCCCTAAGCTTGGCGGTTTAGGGGTTTAGGGGTTTGGTACGAGCCCTGGGGCACCAAAGCCCAAATGGAATCGGGTGTTGGGGTATACTGTACCTATCTATCTATATATATATATATGTATGTATATATGTATATATATATATATTTATTTTTGCATTTTTGGGGTTTAGGGGTTGAGGGTTTAGGGTTTAGGGAGCCCGAAGGACTGTAAGGGTTTGGGGTTTCGGGAGCCCTACGGAGTAGTGTTGGTAATCAATCAGGCCCTACATTATTCGCCTTGGGGCCTTTGCTTTACGGTGTTCAGATGCTTTCGAAGGAGTTTGCAACGTTCCGGTACGATTTAGGGTTTCGTTGACCCTAAACCCCTTAACCCTAAACTCCCTAAACCCTAAACACGGTTGGGGGTTCGGGGTCCAGGCTCAGGGATACGGTCTTGGCGCTCCAGGTATCTTCGGAAGCCTTTGCCTAAAAGACCTCGGGCGCCCATTTGGGGTTTAGGGTTTCGGGGTCTAGGAGCCGCAGCCGCTCAGTGGAGCTGCCGCGATCTCGCTTGAAAATTGAGCTTGCTAGGACCGCCGCAAGGCTAAGGACTCCCGACGTCTAGCCTTTCGAGCGTCCCAAACAGCGGACTCTTTTTTCTGGAGGCCTTTGTCGGCGGCATGTGAGAATTCGATAGGAGTCACGGCAACCTACATGCCAAGACCAGCACATGCACAGTGAAACTTGGATCACATATCCTTCGACCCTTAAGTGTCCCTCCCAACTTGAACCGTTAAACCCGAGCCTGACTTGGAACTCGAATCTGAAGGACGGCCCTCCTCCTTGACCCATCGTTCGCTTGCAGAAGCTGTGCGGCTCAAGAGCAGAAACACAGGAATCAGACCTACAGTCGCAAAGCCGTATTTTAAGGCAAGAGCCAAAAGCTCCACCCTGCAAGATTTTCATCCACCCTGAACCCTAAACCACAAAATCTAGATCCTACACCCTCGACCCTGAACCATACCTGGACCCCGAACCCTAAGCCTAATAGAGCCGCAAACCCGGAACCCCCCCTCACACAAGCACCCGACGTTTCAGCTCTTCTAATCCAGCATCCGGGGGCAACCCGAGCCTTGAAAGCGATTGTTGGAACAGGGATCCTTTAAAAGGGTTCCTTTAAGGACTTCTTTAAAAGGTTTCGTTTTATCGTTTAAGACTTCCCCTGATGGGCTCTAGAATTAACGATTTGGGGCTTAGGGTTCGTTTGGTTTGGGGTTTTAGGGGCTTTGGGGCTTTAATTTCAAATTTCAGGGTTTTGGGCGTCAGGCGCACCCAGAATTGCAACACGTCAGAATGAAGTCGCAAAGTCGCAAACCACAGGCCTTAATATAGGGTTTTGGGTTTTCTTCTCCTGTAGCTATAATTCATAATGAACCCCCATAATAGTCTTGGTAATTCCTTAGGCGCCTATATTAGAGGCTTTAGTGCCTCCTGGCCATGTGTCTGCAAAGGAGAAGCTGGTCATTGAGACCCGGAACCCTTTCCTGCCCGGCACCGCCCAAGAAGCAGCTTCAGGGATTTACCGTAGGGCTTCTGCTCCTAAACCCTACACTCTAAACCTGGTCAGTTCGGACAATCGATAAGCCGATAAGCAAGCTGGGAGACTTTGCAGGATGCAGGCTCCTCTCAGTCACCGGCGTCTGGAAGTGAACTGCAACTTTGCGCAGCCTTTCAGGATGCGCAGTGTCAGAACCCTGGTTTCCTTCGGATGGTACATGAACTTGAAGACTGTCCAGGCGAGGCAGGCAGTCGAACTGATAATCATCACTGCAAACCGCTAAATCCAAAACCCTCAAAGTTTCGGGATACATGATACTACCAAAAACCCTATGACTCGCTCATCACTGAATAAAGTCACTTCTGTAGTTACTCCGACCCATCCATATATATATATATGAAGCCAGCCAAATGCCCTGCACCTTAAACTCTCAACCCTAACCTAAAGCCTAAAGCCCTAAAAACCGAAACCCCAAAGCTTTCCGCTCTTCGGGCCTCTCGCTCGATGGACCCGACGCAGCACGGGGGCCGGCCGCAGCCTCCTTGAGAGGGGCTCGGGGCTCGAGGTGCCTTAAAGAAAGGGGCCCGGAATTCCTTGAGCACCTAGAGGGGGCCTCAAGCATCTGAGTAGGCCTTTGCGGAATATTAAAGTCTTAAAATCTTAGAACAACATTACAGGCCTGTAAGGGGGGATTCTCATCAGCCAGCCCCCCCCCCCCCGTTGCTAACCCTCTACATAAATCAAACGGTTCAGGGGTTCAGGGCTAACGCTTGTCATCACAAGCCGAGATCGGGCGCGAAACACCGCAGGCAAGAAGCCTCAAGATTCGGGATGGTTTCTGTGTGTTAATTAACTTGAGCCCTGTATGCCCGAAGCCAAACTCAATTTGCCAGTCCAACTGTTTCCGCGGTGAGAAAAGGAGCAGGGTATTCTGATTCCTTCACTACCCTAAACCCTAAACCCTTGGACGCTGAGCAAATTCAAAAAAACAGTCGCAGCAACTGTCCCCAAGCCTTGCCAGCTGCAGACTTCCAAAAGTCTTGCGACCTTCACTCTTGGGAGTTGATGCTTTGGATACCGGGATTGAGGTTTATGGTCCAAAATTTCCGGGGCAGTCCCATATGGGACTGCTTCGGCACTTTAGCTGCCACGAAGTTGAGGAGGGATAGCTTTAGTCTTTCCTCTGTGTTGGTTCCTGCGGTCCGGACTTTAGGTGTTGCTTGAATGCTCAAAGATCTAGGCTGCAGCCTGTCTACGGAAATCCCTGCCAGAACCTTGAGACAACAACATCGCAAACCCGGACACTAAAACATAAGCTCTGAAGAACTGTTAAGAACCCTGCCAATACCCCCAAAATGCCTTGCGCGGCCCAACGGTACCCTAGACATCGCTCTGACAGCTTCGGAATGACTGTACTAAGCAATTCATTACCCTTCTAGTAATGATGTCACTAGTCATCACCACCCCCCTTAAAGCCAGGAGGAAGACAACGTCTCAGTCTCCCACGCATCGTTGGCGTCGTCGGGCGGCCTCGGGCTAAAGCTCAGGATTCTACTTCTTGGGGTCTGTTGTGTGGCCCCTTCTCTTCTAACACTGCCTTTGGCATGTCAGGCCCACGTCTTTCCTAAGGCGCCACTTTGGTTCACACTTAGGATCTGGTTCAAGGGCCTGGGGTTTTTGGTTCAGGGGCTGGCCTGCAGGGAGGGGTTATATATATATACATATAGATAGATAGATAGATAGATAGGCATATGTATATGTATATCGATAAATACAATATATACATATATTTATTTACTTATTCGTGTTTTTGTTTGTTTGTTTGTTTGTTTGTTTGTTTTGTTTGTTTGCTTGTTTGTTTGTTTGCTTGCTTGCTTGTTTGTTTGCTTGCTTGCTTGTTGGTTTGTTTGTTTATTCATTCATTTATTTATTTGTTTGTTTTATTTTATTTATTTCTTCTGCAATAAATAAATAAACAAATAAATAAATAAATAAACATATATATACACATATATATATACACACACATACATACATACACATACGGTGCATCGTGCAACAATCAGTTTTGGCCGCCGTTCTGCCAGGCTTTAACTTTGATTTCGTCTTCTCGGGCCCAGAATGATTAGGATGGGGCTTCGGGGGTTCTCGCAAACTGCATCCGAGGAATTAGTGAGTCCCGTGACGTTAACGAGCTGTGCCACATCTGACAATAAAGACATAAACAATTCACACCCTCTTGCTTGCCAAGTTTCGCCCAAGTGCCACAAATCAGCGCTTTGAGTACCTTCAACAGTGCAGGACTCGCGCAGGGCAAACACTGCAGCGGCCCAGCATGGCACGGATCATGTACGAACAAAGTCCAGAAGAAGATGGCTTCATACCGAGAGTTCAATTTGTTGAAGCCACAAATGACTAGACATGATAAGACCTGACGAAGTCATGGCGAACCACGTGGCCCTGGGGACGCAGCAGGCACCAGACAACTACAAACCAGGTAGGGAGCATTGAAGGCGCAGTTTTGTGAGATTTTGGTTACTATTGGCGCATCAAGGAAAAGCACAGCTACTACGTAGTCAGCTTCCTCCTGCGATTGACCTGGGCCATCCTACGACATCCTATACCCATCAAAATGCTCAAAGTTTGGCCGTCAAACCAAGCCCTTCGCGCTAGACTAAAAACCCTGGAGCTTAAAGCCTGTACTCAAAACCCCAAAACTGCCCAAAACCCGAACAAAAACCCAAAGCCCTGAATCCTACCCCCTTGGCTTCAAAATCGCGCTGAATCAGGGCCAACGCCTGATCTCGACTGCCAATTCCATGTTCGACTCCCAGCTGACGACACCTTAGGAGCTGCTAGGGTTTAGGGTTTAGGGTTTCTTTTCTTTTTTTTTGGATTTTGCATTGGGTAACCCGTTTTTTAACCCCTAAACCCATTTTTTTGACCCCCGGCCCGTTTTTTTAACCCCTGAACCCGCTTTTTTAACCCCTGAGCCTGTTTTGTTAACCCCTCAAACCTGTTTTTTTGACCCCTTGTTTGTCCACCCTGTCTGAGCCATGCCTGCGAGATTTGCGAACAGGTCCGGTCTGTTAGCATGGGCCGACCTCAGCAGTTCTTGAGGTGATTTCCAGGACGGTGCTGTAGTCGACGACCGACGTTGGCGCCGGGAAAACACCTTGCTTGCAGACAGTTCACGACTGGTTTCGAGCGCTGCTGGAGACATATCTCGAAGGTGTCTTGTGGTTAGTGGGTGTTTCCTGTGTTTCCCATGTCTAAGTGAGGCGTGCAGCGTCGCAGCAAGGACAGCGGCGATGTTGAACATCTTCTGGCCGGTCACCGGGAAACAGAGTTTCACATGATCACGGAGGCAACGCCTGCAGCCTTCAACGCCCGCCTTAACCAGACCAACGGGTATATGGCTGTGCAGCAGGTGCCGAGGCAGTTGCGTGGCTCTGCCCGGATGCTGCCAAAAGTGGCATGTTCTCGAAGGACTCTTACAATGCCCTCAATCGCGTCCTGGAGACAGCCAACGGCGGCGCGTACCATGGGGATAGACAGTCTGACGTGCTTGCAAGGCCCGGCAAAGCACGTAAAGTAGCGGAACAGGTGAATGGCACCAGGGATGGAGGAGTGCATTTCGAGTCCACCAACAGTGGTCATTTTTTTTGCAGCAGCCGAGCATCATGGCGACCCCTACGAAGCCAAATTCAAAATTGGCCTGGCAAACCTTTCCTGAGATGAGGGTTAGGTTCTGCTGTCTGTCTAGAGTCTAGGGCAGAGCCGGTGTTTTTGCTGCGCCGTGATGTGGTCTTGTGTTTATGTGCGCGTTGAATGTGGCAGCTAAGAGTCATGCAACTGCAACTGAGACTGCCGCAGCCATTATTCGTAGCGCTGCGCTCCAACCGAGCCGCCGAGGCCCGGCCAGCTTCTCGTGACTCTCTCTTTCAGATAGGAGTACCGCAGCCCATGTACGTGTAGCGGCTTTCTAACGCATTCTTGTGTGTCCGCGAAGGCAAAACAGCACAGGTCGGCGCGTGCTCGTTGCAGGCGCCCCTTGCCGGACACAAGGACCGTACGATGGGCCGATGTGAAGGACAACGGCTTCGAGGCAAGTCGCGCTGGTCACGGAAGGTTGGCGGGGTGCAGTGGCTGTGTCTGCGTGCTGTGCAACAAGGTCGGGTTGTCCTCGATGAGGTGCGCAAGCAGAACAGCGTGTCGAAGTTTGCTATGGTGGTCGGTCGAGGCGTGGCGCTCGCCGCTAGCCGCTTCCGGCGAGAAGGCGGCGTGACGGCTTCCGCGGCATGCAGTACTGACTGATGACGGGATGACATGATGGAGGCTCCCGTCTGGAAGAAGCCATGTACTTCTTCGAGGAAGGCGGGAGAGCAGACAACGTGCCTTGCCGAATGAGAATTCACCGTCGCTTGTTGCGGTGTGGACATGGCTGACTTCGATGTCGCAGGCTTTACTTGCGAGGGCATCCGGGCAGCCTGCGCGGGATCCGCAAGATACTCGAAAGCTATATCATACATGCAGACGAACAATTGCCCGCAGGTCCACTGGCGACATCCTCTACCAGCACGGAGTCTGACTTGGAGGCTGGCAAAATCTCTGCAGAACTGAACCGCTTGTTTCGTGGCTGGACGTGGAGGGGAGTTATCCGACGCAAAGGCTCGCGAGGTGCGTGCGACGGATCCGGCA